>VZTU01024531.1:75898-86359 GCA_013400835.1 Zapornia atra | reverse complement strand
AAACAGAACTTGCACTTGTAAAACAGCTCTGCTTCGAGAACTATTTGTTCCTTAGATGAGCCACTGCTATGACAGCATTTTACTAGGCAGTTAACTGTTCTCTAATTAAATAGAAAATATCTTTCCCGTATTTAAAATGTACTAGAAAATAAATGGTTTGTTACTCATCTTGAAACTACTTTCCAGTATTTCTCAGTCTCCACACAGGAAAAAAAAAAAAGGAATTTTCTGAAGAGTGGACTTTAGAGCTCTTACCGTAATGCATTTTTGGCCAGAAACTAGCATTTTTCAGTAAGCACTGCTTTTTTTGTTTGTTCTCTTGGTAATAAATAACAAAAGGAACAAATAAAGAAATTACGACTTTGGTCCTGGCACTTTTTGTCTATCCAGCTAGAAAAAGGGAAGCATGCACGGTATCCTGCAGCTTATATGCACACTATGCATCTTAGAGGTGACTGCCTCACTTTTGGGGGAAAGCAGAAGGTGAGTGTCCTTGGTCTTCTGCACATGTCTATATTGCTTTGTTTCTCCCAACACCAGAGCATAAACAGCTAGTGCAAGCATGCTAGTTTGTGCAGATTTCCAATGAAAAAGGAAACTACTTGCTGTGTTTCAAGAAGTCAGAGAGAAAAGGTTTATCTATTTATCTTGGATGTATGTATCAAAATACAGGTGCCAGCAGTTGAAGCCACATTCTTGCAGAGAGGTAAAGCTCAGGCCACTGTTTTCTATTGCATGCTGAGTGTGAAAATATCATCTAATCTAAATTTGCTTCTTGCTAAAGATGCACAATTTTATGCTGATGGTACTTCTACTCATATTTAAAATGTCCTAGACTGCCTATTTCTAATTCATTGGGAATACAGTCTTTGTTTTTTCACTCTAAGTATCAGGAGAACTAAAAAAATCATGGTAAATGGCTGAAGAGCTACACTACCAGATACAGAACTGTCTAGTCTATATGTCATTCATGAGAACGGTCAGTACTAAGTTATGAAAGAATGAGCCTCACTGCAGATTTATACACCTTAAAGATAATTTGAGTTCCACCTGCTTTGACCTAAAGTACAGTATATGAAGCATTTTCTGATGACATGTGAATAGTATCTGAAGTATTGCTTCTTGTATGTGTGTCTGGACCTAAGCATGGCTGCTGCTATTATCACTTGAAATACATGAATAGACTTTGAAGAACAATCTTCAAAACTACAAAGACGGATGCTTCCCTCATGCCTGAAGTTTTGATAGTTGTTATTCACATCCAGTTATAGCACAGGTTTTATACATTCAGTTAAAAGTAGTCCACCCAGAAGATAATGATATTTAGAGAGCATTCATAGCAGGCACCATGGGACAGGAGCTTGACTTCACATTATATCAATGATGGTACAGCTTCATGAAGGTGTTAGCAAATACAGTTGGCAAAGTTGTGCCCATGTGTGACGCTACCGTGCCTTCAAATGCAAGAGAGACATGCCTTATCTCTTGATCAGTGCTAATTGTCAAACTCAGGCTTTTTCTGGGGCTATCAGTTCTGTAACTGCTGAACCGAGTAGTTCTATATTTTGAAGTACAGCTCAACAGCAAATAATCACTGAAGCTCTGTGGCCTGTGGGAGTACAGAGTGTGTATGCAATTCAAGACAAGGTGCAAGCAGTTTTGTGTACTGATTGTGAAATGGCTTTTCCTTTCCAAAGAGCACTTCCAGTAATGGATAGCAAAGACAGTATTTTGATTTCAGTAGTTTTCTCTGAAGTTCTTGCTCCCAGCTGCCACCTTCAGTGACATTCTTCAGTAGCTGAACTGCTACTATTTAAATTGTGTGACTTAATATCTCCTCTTCCAGCATGATTTTTCAGTAACCATTTCACTGCAGATTTAATACAGAGGTAACAAGCTTGCCAATTTTCCTAATGTGTTTGGATTTTTTTTAAACAATGTTGAATAAAATGCTTTTTCTATGTGTGTCCTTTTGAATCTCCAGCTCAGTCTGGATAGTGGATGCATTGTTGATGTTTCAGCCTTCATGAGACTCATTTGCAGTGAGCTTTTTATGATTTTCTTTTCTAACCTCAAGTAAAGCCAAAGCCCTAAAACTGCATCTGTAGCAAATAATGCAAATCTTGTACACTAACACAGAGGGGGCCCAGGGCTACATGTGCATCACTCAATATTATTCCTGCAGAAATTGCTCAGTTGGGATTATGTGAAAACCTGTGCCAGCTGAAACCCAGCTCAGAGACTACTATTGACTCTGTGTGGCAGACAGTTAATGGCAAGACTTCCATTTCTTTTGAAAAGTTAAACTCAATTTTTCCTGCCTGGGATTTTTTTAGACTCAAAATTATGATGTAGGAAGCTTTGAGAGACATTCGGATCTGTACTAGTTTGAGTCTGATTGCTCCTTTAACTACTCCTCCTAGACACTGCTCTTCATGTTTTGTTGTCTTCCTGTGAGGGATTTTGGTTGCATTTTAAAGATAATTTAATAGTTCAGAAATGCATGTCAATGTAAACTTCTGTGGTACCTAAAGACATGATAATTGCTAGGAGTAAGATATGCATCTATCTTTAGAAAACCTATTAGGTGCCTCAACATGTCATTAAGATCTAGGATCTAAGGGTTTCCACACCTACTATAGAATCATAGAATGGCATGGGTTGGAAGGGACCCCAAGGATCATAGAGTTCCAACCGCCCTGCCACAGGCAGGGCCACCAACCTCCAGGCCTGGATCTACACAAGGTTGCCCAGGGCCCCAGCCAACCTGGCCTTGAACACCTCCAGGGACAGGGCATCCACCACCTCCCTGGGCAGCCTGTTCCAGCACCTCACCACTCTCTCTGTAAAAAACTTCCCCCTAATATCCAATTTAAACCTTCCTTTAGCTTTAATCCATTCCCCCTTGTCCTGCCATTGTCTACTCTTTTAAAAAGTTGATTCCCCTCCTGTTTGTATGGTCCCTTCAGGTACTGGAAGGCTGCAATGAGGTCCCCCCGCAGCCTTCTCTTCTCCGGGCTGAACAAGCCCAGCTCCCCCAACCTCTCTTCATAGGGGAGGTGCTCCAGCCCTCTAATCATCTTTGTGGCCCTCCTCTGAACCCTCTCCAACAGTTCTACACCTTTCTTGTATTGGGGTCCCAGGACAATCCCCTTCCTGTCCCTGCTGGCCACCCCTCTTCTGAAGGAGCCCAGGATCCCATTGGCCTTGCGAGCTGCAAGAGCACACTGCTGGCTCATGTTAAGTTTCTCATCCACCACAATCCCCAAGTTCTTCTCAGCAGGGCTACTCTCAAGGATCTCTTCTCCCAGTCTGTATCTATGTCTGGGATTCTTCCAGCCCAAGTGCAACACCTTACACTTGGCAGTGTTGAACCTCATTAGGCTCACCCGGGCCCATCTTTCCAGCCTGTCAAGATCCCTCTGGATGGCTTCCTTTCTTTCTGGTGTGTCAACCACACCACTCAGCTTGGTGTCATCCGCAAACTTGCTGAGGGTGCACTCAATTCCATCATCGATGTCATTGATAAAGATGCTAAAGAGAACCCGTTCCAAGACAGACCCCTGGGGGACACCGCTTGTCACCGGCCTCCACGGGGACATAGACCCATTGACCACCACCCTTTGTCTACAATCTGTAAGGGCAATGTGTCAGTCTTCAATTGAAGATGCCAGAATAGATGTTGTTACTTAGAGCTTTACAGTCCTACATCAGTAAGGAAATGGAAAGGTCATATGCAGCCATCCTTGGACATACAGGAAGGAACAAATTTATTCTCATCCATTTGCCAGATCAGTAGATTTTCACTTCTTCACTCAACTGATGTTAGTGTTATGTGGAGTGGTGGGAAAAATATGTAATAGGGTACTGTACAGAAACCTTTCAAAGCATTGCCCATTTATTATGAAGTTACTCTATTTGTAAAGTGAATTAATTACAGACAAATTAATTGTTTTTGAAGAGGCTGGATCAAACTTCAAATAAATTTCAACTTTCCAGAATTTTATAGAACCATAGGATACGTTGAAAAGTACAATATTCTGTTCAAACCAGGTTCTTAGATTAGGTTTTCCAGAGGTCCTATCAAACAATCTTGAATATTTCTAGTGAGGGACATTCTACCATTTTCCTGAGTAACCTATTCCAGTCTTTAATCATTCTCATGGTAAAGTTTGGGGATTTTTATTATAGGCAGATGGTATTTCCCCTGCAGCAACTTTTGCATGGGGCCTCCATCTTCTATATAACTTCCTCCTTGGACTCAGCCTTTTCTGCACAAGTTTCTAAGAGATGCTGTATTTTTTTTTTCTTTTTTTCTTTTTTAAGAGTTAGAAACCTTAATATAACACAAGGTGACTGCAGTGCAACTTCAGATAGAAGTATAATTTCAAAACTCTGTATCAGTCCCCAGGCTGGAGTATCATTCTGATGTATGTAAGCATGACTGCTTAGTCAATATTTGAAGTACACACACCTTGCAGAGTGGTTTGGGATCCGTAAATCTCAACAGCACTGGAGAAAAATAGTAGGCCCCTCAGTGGCCATATAGAAGTAGGAGAAAAGGATCAGATTGAAAGTACCATAATAAATCTTATCACAGTCTTTCTGGGTCAGAACAAAAAGACAGCTGATGCATTACCCTGTTCCTGATGGTGATCATTAGAGGACACTTGAGGGGAAGTGTTAATAACAAGGCAGGTATTCACTGCCATCTCCCAAGTCCCCAGTGCTTTCAGCTGCCAGTCAGTGGGTTGTGGATTTACGTGGTCAGAGTCTACCACAGAACCAGTCGCAGGGAAGACTTTTCATAAGGCTGTATCTGCATCCCCTCCCAGGTACCCCAATTCACCGTGCCAGGCATACAGCGAAGCTTCACACTTCCCTGGCAGCTAAGAGTCTAGGAGGTCCCTATTCTATGGAGAGAATTTTAAATGCTTTATCCCCCTGCTGCTCTCTATAGACATTCAGCATATTTGTGCTTTTTTGCTCTTTCCTTGTTTTCAATACCACCTGCTAAAAGCAACATCCTCAGCCAAGGACCCATTTATTGCAGGCCCTAGCTGGAGGTCAGGAGACTTCTGGGAAGACAGTTGATCACAAGCAGCAGGCAGGACAGTGGGGGTGCGTGATACAGATACTTGCAGCAGCAGCTGTGGTGCATGTTTATTGCTGATGTGTGTGACAGCGGAAAGTCTGAGGCATCAGAGCCAGTGAAGGTCAGCTGAGTGTATAAAAGGTTGCACAACAACCCTGTGATCCCTGGGCTGCTTAAGATTCAATAGCTGGAAAGAGACATAGGTTGATTTAGAGTCTCAATAACAACTTACTACGTATGTAACCTGAACATACAATAAATGGCACCAGAAATCTGAACCAACTGGTATGTCTTCCGTGTCCAAACTGCAGATTTCTCAATCTTGTGGAATCAGGTTACATTTGTTTGGACTCCTGACATATTTGTATGATGGAAGGGGGTCAAAGAGTGGAGAGCAAGGCCCTGCCTGCAACAAAAGCCCATATATCACCCTGCTTTAGCTGCATTTCTGCCAACCATCTGGGCTAAGCAAAGGTCCCACTGTGGAGCATAGGCCATAGCATTAACCTAGAGAGGTGCAGAAGGAGCATTGCTTTGCGGTGAACAATGCTCAGCATGTAATCTGAGCAAGTTACACAGAGCAAACCAGGCAAGTTAGACATCAATTCTCCTCTATTCCTCTGCTTTCCAGCATTGTAACCTACAAAGATAAGGTCACCAGTAAACAACTGGGGTTTTAAAACTAACAAATTATCCTACAGTGCATCAGGTTTTTTTAATGTCTAACTGCAAGAAACTCTATTTCTGTAAAATGATCATCACTTAGTGAAATCCAGGAATTTGATGGTATTTAAAACCAAGCACCAAAATGAAGAGGCACTCTAGAAAATACAGGCCTAGCTTTTAAAGTATTCAACTGGGCAAAGTGGAGAATACTTAGCTAGCTAAACACTTGTCTGTTTTTCCCAACTCTGTAAGCTAGCTTGTTAGAAAATAGTGCCTTTATTTATGAGTTTTCTTTCAATTCAGGAAAGCATTTAAACTTTTACCCAGGCTGAAGGGCAACCCCCATTAAAGTTAATAAGCTAAAAAAAATCACAAAGAGATGTACTGAAATGCTACATCTATCTGAGATACACTGCTGTGCCTTTGTCTTCAGCTTTAAGTATGGGCAACACGGCACAGCCTGAATAGGGCAGATGTTCTCTGTGTATTATTATTTGACTCTTCAATAATGTGACCCACCAGAAGACCGTAAGTACACACAAAGATCTGAAAAAGGGAAAAAAGACCTAGCTTATTAAGTCTTCTAAGGGGTTTTTTTAGGCAATTTTAAACCACCGAAGAATTTAAGATTAGGCAGCTGTTTACACATCTGAATACTAAGAATTGCTATGAAAATTAAGCAGAAAACAGCTTGAGGATGCTTCCAAAATATTGGTCTGTGTTTTAAATACAAACTCACATGTGATTTTAGAGTACTGCCCAGGAATGTTTTGTTTGACAGCTCTTCGGAAAAAGCTTCCCACAGAGGAACAAGAGAACTGAATGCTCCATCTCCAATAGATTGTAAACTGAGCAGCTGGAGTGCGTGGGGGCCCTGCGACCCATGCACTGGTCAAAGGGTAAGCTATAGTTGCAAGTCTGTATTCCAAAGCTGCAACCAAAAGGACATTATCTGCCTGCTTTTTTGTTATGGGAAAATACCAGACTGCAACTCTAAATACTGTATGCTCATGACTTAGTGAAATCCATAATCATTTCAGATATGCAGCCATATGACTACGAGAAGACTACATCCACATGTACAAAACCCATCAAGCATTCTCATTCAAAAAGTTTTGTTGATAGAAATTATGTCTGGTCTATGTGGATGTTTCTGTTAAGAACATTACTTTTTAATACATTCTCCCTTTTAAAAAGCTTTTTTCTTTTTTTTTCCAAGAGCAGGTTTTTATTTTCTTAGGGGAGTTCTTATGAGACTTCAAAAAAATTAAAGACTTGGAAAGCATACAAAATATATCTGATGCATTTAATCCCTGAATTGAAAATAATGAAACAGTGAAATAAATTAAATAACTGAAAAATAAAAGTCTCATCATGCTTGCTAAGACATTAGTATAAGTTCAATGTGCCTGTACAGTTATTTTGCACCATGAGCTTTGCCTATGGATTTTAAACCAAAAATTTCACCAAAGGTGCTTCTAATTACAGCTGGAAGTCCTTCAGTTCTGGCAGTTCTCTTTACTCTCTAAGCAAAGTTAATAGTGTCATTTATCCTTGAAGTTTCGCTCTAGACGTGTCGAAAGATTCGGACAGTTTGGTGGAACACCATGCCTGGAGACCTTAGGAGATACACAAAGCTGCAAACCCACCCAAGACTGTCCTGAAGAACCAGAACCAGACTGCGGTACTGACTTTCAATGCAATTCTGGTAGGTTTTGTTTTCAAGTCATGTCAAGTTACACAATAAGTCAGGAAACCACATTTACTCACTTCTGGGACAGAGTTAACTCAATATCCATTGGAGATAAAATATATACATGAAAAGAGAGATATGCTTCAGTGTTTTTCTAGTTGGGGATGATTTCCTGAAGCAGTGCTCAATTGTTAGATTTTAAACAGAGTCCCCAGTGTGCAGACAGGTGGATCAGAAAGTCCCAGTGCCTAAACCACCTCATGAACAATGCTTGAGAAGGTACATATTCCTCTCATCTCCAATTATAATTTGTGTATAGTTTAAATTCTTCTGTAATTTCTCCTTTTTTTCTAGTCTAACAGCTCCATCTGCTATGGAATCACAATGTTAATGAAAAATCACTGGAATAAAAATAGGACTGCAAGAATTTTAACAAAATGGATATGGAGGTAGTAGTATGATAGATGCTAGCTGGAGACCAGAATACCTCTAGGTCCAAAGAAAGATCTACATTTTTAAAGTGATACATGCCTAGCATATGAATGGATGTAATGTTAAAGATTCATCATAAATCAAAATAAAGAACTTGATGGTAATACAACTAGTCAAAACAGAAAAAGAAAGATGGGAAGTGAATTTTGAGTCCCAAGCCATTTTCAGTATTGTCTTTATGTCAAATATTTTGAAGCACAAGGGGAGAAAGAAAAATCAGGCATTATGTGTTTATTAGTTCACAGCCACTGCATAGCACTTACAGGTGGGGCAGCTGATATCAAGTGTTGTTTTATTATGCTAGGACTACATTTACCCCGAGTCTTTGTATCCTATAAAACACCCCCAAAAACCAGCCATTGTAAAACCTGTGATAGGCACCTCGGGACAGTTACTACTTCACTGTTGCTTTAGAACAGGAATCACTATAGTTTGGGGCTCGACAGTTAATATAATAAATTCCAAATAGCAAAAATTTAAACAATTTTTAAAAAAATCGTTGTTGATATTGAATTCATATATTCCTTACTCTCCTAATACTAATTTTAAAAAGAGTAAGATAGAAACAATCCCAGGCAGTGATTGCAAATGACAGCAGTTCTCCCATCACTTTTCTCAGCTGTCTTGGTAAATTCATCAGAAACTGCAGAAGTATGGTGAGTTGGGGTTTTCTCATTTGAAGGAGACCCGTTGTAGGGCTTGAATTCCTTTTGACAATAATCAAATTGTATGAAGAGGAAGATCTCAATAAAGTATCTGTGGGTGTAATTTAAAGTCCATCTTGGGGAGGGGGAAAAAATAATTAATTCAATGTTTTATTTTATTAGGTCGATGTATAAAGCGGCGACTTGTGTGTAATGTAGATAATGACTGTGGAGACTTTTCTGATGAAGATAACTGTGAATCTGACCCACGGTCACCATGTCGTAACCATGACATCGATGTGTCTGAAATTGGGAGGACGGCAGGACAAGGGTATGAAAGGAAGGAAGAAGTAGCCGTGGGCCTTGTGAAATCTAGGGTTGTCCCTATAGCCAGCTGGAAACGCTGGGGCACAATGACATTCCCAAAAGTGGAATCTGAATCACATTCACATTTGTATTCAGAAATGTTACACAGCTTTTGGAAGAACACCTAACTACTGGGTTGTTTTGTATACTTGGGGAGGATAAAATATTTTTATAGGCAGTGTTCATCAGTCGTTATGCTGATACACAGAATCACGTCTAGAAGTTACAATACTTGGAAAGTTACAATAGTGGAAAGCTTATAGATACCTTATGATTGATAGTTCATAACAAATCAGTCATTCCCAATTATTTCACAAACATGCATGTCTAAGAGGAAGAAAATGTGTCTTGATTATTTATACATCAGGCTGCCTAACTGCAACAACACTCTGCAGCATTGTATTCCTCACTTCCCAGATCTTCATGGTTTACTGGAGTTTCTCTTCATTAATCTACCTCAGAAATTAATCTTTCTATTCTCATACCCTGCTGGATTTCTTTGTTTTCAAACATAAAAGAAAGTGTGTGCGACATACTGTTTATCTACAAATTGAGTTAGATGGCAGCTAGCCAAACTGGAACGAATGAAAATAAACCCATACTTTAGCACCACCTTGTGTTTAGATGAAAGGGATGCATCTTTTTAATTTAATATCAATAATGGCATTACTGCACAAAAGCAAAATTTCAGTCCTTGTAGCATGGGGAAGTAAACCAGTTACTTAGACATTTCTAGAAGTAGCTTTTTTATTACTTCTATTAGCATCCCTTACTAAAATCTTCAATGAGAACAGTGTTGTGTAGATTTAGCAGTGATGCTGGTGACTGATAACTGATAACCACTTTCTTCACTCAACTATATCAATATGTATCAGAAATAAATATTGGAAATACTGAAAAGATTCAAATCTATGAAGCAGACACAGAAAGAAAAGAAAGAAAAAAAAGAAGATACAGAATCCTCCAAGAGGCATTTATTTTTGGAAGTAGCTCTTGTACATTAGCATGTAGATGCATAGACTTACACAGCCAATATGGATTTGCAGTGATGCAGAGTTTGTCTGCTCTGCTACAGGATATTCTATTACTCCACCAGATCATTCTCTGGGAGAAAAGATAGCACTAGGAGTAGCTGCATATTCCTTCTACAGTTCTGATGGATCTTTTACACGTTTGATACCAGAGTTCCTATCTGCAAAAAGACTAATATAAGTTATGAATAAAACCAGGTAAAAAGTACCTATAAGGAATGCTTCCTCACAAATGCTACAGCTTCTTACCACCTTTATTCCTAAGGTTCTCACCGTATTTGAGGTTTAATATCTATCTTTTAGTTGTTTATTTCTCATACATGCCCCTTAAAGTGTTTTACAAAAAAAGTATTGTTATGTCCATTACAGAGAGAACCACCAGAGATGAGACAAGCTTCTGTGGATGAAGCAAGATTCAGTTCTTCAGCTTTAGTCTCCATCTCCTACAGAATCTGACTTTTCCAATCACACCAT
>VZTU01024531.1:61311-73900 GCA_013400835.1 Zapornia atra | reverse complement strand
ATATCCTGTGATAAAACTGTCTCATTATCCTGGGATAAACATTGCCACTGAGTAGGCCTACACTAGGTAGGTAAACACAGAATAGCCATGTAGAATAATAGCTGAATGATCAGATCTCAGCCTTTCAGGTACGTCTGTACTAATCAAGTAGCCTGGGCTAAGAAGCATGGGCATTAGCACTGGCACACAGTGATCCGTGGCTTTATTAGCACAATGCCATGATTTTGGTCTGTGCCAGCTCTCATGCTATTGTAAGCAATATCCACCCTGTGACCCCCTGCAGCATGTTTGCAGTGAACGTTCCTCCAGGCAGTGTAGAGAAGAAAAGCCTATTTTGGAGCTGTACACAAGCCATATCATACTACCTGCCCTCTGAGACAAAGACCATATCCCATTTCATTTACTAGTAAAGTAGCAGCATTAGCATCTAGCAACATCAAAGAGAGAGAGAAAGACCACAAAAAATGATGCTGGACATGTTAAACACTATGCCCTAATTCAGCACCTGGGTGCTAGTGGAATTGAATGATCAGGTTGTATACTCTTTCCCACCATGTACACCAAAGTCTGTGATTGCAACATGCCATCATGTAACAGGTACATCAGCTATAAGCTGCTGAAATGCACCACATGCAAGGAAGAACACATCCGACTCAACTAATTCAATCTTTCAGATTTCTTATCAGACTTCTTGTCTAGGATCCCTTCAGGGCTCTGGAGTTTAAATGGATATGAGGGAAAACTCAAGATTACTTTTATAACTGATAAATTAAAATAACATTGAAGAGAAAGGTCTGTATTGTAAACAGAACCTGTCGTACATCACTGACTGCATTAGTAGGAGTTTTCTTGGGACAGAAGTGAACTATTTAAATCTCAAAGCATTCAAAGGTTCTGCAGCTTAGAGTATATTACAGGCTGCTTATAGCATAGTGGCTTGAGAAAGGAGTTTTGGCCTCAAATTCTTGCTCAGAGATGAGTTCAGAAAGTGAGTTGTGATCTGCCACTGGCAGGCACCTCTCATGATAAACTCACATTGCTGCACGTTAGTGGAGTGGCAGCCCCTCATCAAGAACACTTGAAAGTTAAATCCAGAATTTAAATTCAGGTCTCACCTGAAAGTTAAATCCAGAATCAGCCTGGGACATATCCTGGGGGGATACCAGGAGAGTAAGGTACTTACTACATACTGGATGGCAGGAGTATTTGCACCTATAAACATTTCCTCAGAGAGGTTTAGATGCCTGAAGATTTCCGCCAGTCCTAAGCAGCATCTGAGTCAGTGCTGTAAGATCCTTTGCACTGTGCCAGCTACTGTGATGATCAGTTGTGAAATCCCTTTTATGTACCTCCTGTTAGGCATTACTGTTAAGGGGGTCACGTAAGTAGTGCAGAAAATAACGGGGTTTCAAAGGCATGCGTTTGCTTGGACTCCTCCGTGCAACTCCTCAGTGCAACTATTTCACAAAATGCCACGTGTCACAGGCAGCAGCTAGGTCCTCATTTAGACTGTGATATAAAACCATCTGCAGTGTAAGTTATGAAAGTATCAGTCACCAAACATGGAGATAGAATATATGTATTGGTCTAATGCTTCATAAGGAATTTTTTCTTGATTCATTTTAATTTTATAATGTTATTTTGGTTTTCTGGGTTTGTTTTTTTTTTAAATTGGAGCTGCGCCCTTCCTTATGACAGTCTGAGAATAACAGAGAAGTGATCCAAAAAAAGAGACCTTAGTTCTGCTCTGACTATAACCAAAGACAAAACTCCAGCTGACCTCAATGGGCAGCTTCTGTTATCTGGTGAGCCATACGAAATTACGTGTTACGAAAGTCAGAAAGGCACTTTCAGTAAATAACATACTTAAAGAGTACAATTATCAAATAGATCACAACGGGCTTGCTGAAATTACTCAGGAAAGAGATTCTACAAAACTGTAAGAACTGGGATGTTCTAAATCTCTTGCTGCTTCCTCAGTTTAAATTGGAGAAGTTTTAATTTGAATTGAACAAGTTTGTCCAAAATACTAGAATGTATACTGTGTTTAAAAGTGCTGCAGTTTCTTTACAAGTAAAATAGAATGGGTTTTCCTTCTGGGCTGCATACCAGAATGGCATCTTTATCTGCTTTCTTCTCCCTGCATTCAGAACCAAACCTTTCTGCATGTAAAAGGAAAGATTCAGCTGGGAAGGTTCCAAATGCGGAGTCGTGATCTCCGTCTCACAGATGCTTTCCTTGATGAACTCAACCTTCTGCCTTCTCAATATGATAAGGGGGAATATTTCAAATTCCTAGAAGATTATGGAACTCACTATGCTGTCTCTGGAACTGTAGGAGGAAAATATGAGCTTGTGTACGTGCTGGATAATTATGCTATGTCTCGAATAGGTATGTATTCTGTTGGCCTTGTTATGGTATGCAAAGTATCAAGTCTGCAGCCATGAAGAGAGATATATTAGGATAGATTTGTGTATATAGAGCACTACTGAGAACAGCATAGCTAGTTCAGCATGTGCTGCTTGTGACACACCAGTGACATTACAAACTTACAGGAGTACAACAGAGAGGAGAGTAAGACTTTGTAACTCCCAGAATTATGTGGAGAAATAAAAAGTCTTAAATAAAACTCTTCAAAATGATAGCAATACTAGTTGGTGTGACATGCTTCACAAGGATGCTCTATGCCTAGAAAATCTACCTAAATCCTAAATCCAATTTGTACTACCTTCTTGTGGTACAAGCATTCTAAGAGTACGGTGGTGGCAAAAGATAGAAATAAATTGAAGAACTTCCTAGAAATCACATGGTACACTTCAGACTGTTGAAACTGTTTTCATAGACTTCAACATTCACACTGAAATTGAATAATTTAGCACATAGAAAGACCAAATAATAAGCTGCTGAGAAAGACAAAATACCAATAGAATATATGAAGACTGGTCTCTTGAGAGATATCTGCCTTCAGCTAGAATATGGAAAACAGAAATCAGTTTCGGAGGGGGTTGGTATTTTCCTAGTCATTGTAGATCATCTCATCTGCCTCTGTGCAGGAACTGTAAATGCAATCATCCTCATGGAAGAGAAAAACACAGAAGGAAATGGGAAGAAGAAAGCCATAAATGTTTCAATAGCCACAAAATTTATTCTCCAAGAATAATAACATCATATTTATGGCTATTCCATCCATGAAATATCACCTAATTGTTTCCACTTCCAGGTATCACATTAGAAGATGTGAAAAAATGCCTTGGCTATCACTTAGATGCTAATATAGCATATAAAGACGTACATGCCAATGTTAATATTGATGGTGGTAAATGTGCAAGTATTCATGTGAAGGAAAAGTGTAAGTATATCCTCATTCTGCATTGTATCTTATGCTTAACAAAAGATTATACCAACTGGTTGATGTATTCAGTTTTGGGCCCCTTATTACAAGAAAAACATTGAGGGGCTGGAGTGTGTCTAGAGAAGGTCAACGAACCTGGTGAAGGGTCGAGTGCAAGTATGATGAGGAGCAGCTGAGGGAACTGTGACTGTTTAGTCTGGAGAAAAGGAGTCTGATGGGAAACCTCATTCTCTACAGCTATCTGAAAGTAGGTTGTAGCTGGGTGGGTGCCGGTCTCTTCTCCCAAGTGACAAGTGAAAGGACAAGATGAAATGGGCTCAAGTTGCACCAGGTGAGGATTAAATTGGATTTTAGGAAAAACTTCTTTACTAAAAGTGTTGTCAAGCCCTGGAACAAGCTGCCCAGGGAAGTGGTGGAGTCACCATCCCTGAAGGTATTTAAAAGATAAATGTGGTGCATAGGGATGTGGTTTAGTGATGGGCCTGGCAGTTAGGTTACTGGTTTGACTTGATGATCTTGGAAGTCTTTTCAAACCAAAACGGTTCTATGACTGCATGATTCTATTAATACCATTACTGCAGTTAGGGAAAGGACAAATTCAGTAGACCAGTTGAGGTGAGGCTGGTGTACTTCCATGGTCCCCTCTCAAGCTAGACTGAGCATGTGTTCCCTGCATGCACAGCCATAAGCAGACTCACGTAAAGCATACATACATACACATTTGCTAGCCACACAAATCAATATATGCAGAAGCACAGCCCTCAGGCAAACACAGGCCTCATCCAGTTCTCCTCTCCATCTGATCAGGATGGAAGTCTGTCAGGGGGAAATATAACATTTGAGGTCAGAAGGGTACACTGGATGTCATCTTGTCCAACTCCTCTGCGCAAGCCGGGTTGCCTGTTGGTTGCAGGTTAGACTGATGGTTGGACTTCATGATATACAGGGTCCCATCCAACTGAGGCAATTCTATGATTCTATGATCTACAGCAGATAGATGTAGGCAGCACAACCCTCAAGTATTTTAGCCTCTCCGTAACATGGATCCAATATGGATTGTTCCAGCAGCTGACATTAGACATTCAACTGAGCCAGTGAATGAAGCCTTAGTCTCTATAGCTGTCACCCAGGTATGCAAAACCCCGAGTACCACAGCTCCACTCCTATTGCTGGTACAGAATCCCTGATGCACACCAACTCACACGCACATACACACTATGGATGCTTCTAGTAACCTGCCTTAGGTGCTCCATCTACCCAACAATTTGCCCTTGGATCCTCCTGTCGCCACTTGCCTCACACAAGCATACATGTGAACAGGTCTCAGAGCTTGGCATAGAACCCCTGGTCACTCCAGTTGCTAGCTACACCAGTTGTCTCACTATAGAGAAATGCACATCTCCAGGTCCTTATCACCCACTGTCCTACTCCAGTTGCTGGCACACAGATCTCCGTATGCATGCATACACGCAGAATGGAGTCCTCTCACACAGGAGAAGAGTTAGAAATTTAATTTATTGTTTAGCCAAGATAGACTGCAAAAATCAGTGACAGTTCATGGCAGACAAGCTCACTATTAAGCACCTTTCTATATGCAAACAATCCCCTGTTTTGCCTTTATGTCTGTATTTTCCCATGCTTCTTCCTGGATCCTCCCCTTACGTCTTCAATGACACTCACCTAAATATAGTCCCCTTAGTAATAAGTATTTAAATTTTTGCAAGCCCAAATGCACTTTTTTACACCCAGAGAGCCTCAATAGCCAACTGGCTATTGACTCAGCCTCATTCTAGTGGGCTAATGGCTCTGCTGGGACACATCTGGGAGGAGTCAAGGCAGGAGCTCCTGTTCTCTGATTAAGCTACTTCTGTTCCCCTGCTTGTCATTGTTCCTTTCTGCTCCTTTGTGTGTTTGGAGATGTCTTGTATCACATGACTTAAACATTGCAAAAGGCAAGCAGAAGAGCACAGAAAAGGCAATTATTTTCAGTGCTCTGCTCTAGTGTTTTAGTTCTGAAGCAGAAGCTCCTACTATTCCTATTCCTACCCTTTTCTGGTTCATACCAGGTGCTACAGTAGCCTTTCTCACAGTAACTTTGGCTTGTTATCAAATGGCTATGATCTCTACAGTGTCCTTTATTTCTTCCTACCCCTTCTTTTCCTTTCAGATACAGGGGTTTCTAATTTAGTTGCAAAATAGAAGATTTCCTTCCACATAAGAGGTATCAGCAAAGAAAGCTTGAATTCCGCCCCAAGCAGTGAGTGAAGGGTTCTATGGTCATTTTATAGAGATAGACTGGTGGTACTGGTGGTACTAACAGGACAACTGTTCTTCAAGTTGCATGGACATTACAGGTTCTTCTTCATCCTCTCTTCTGTCTCTCTGCAGCAGAAGTTAAGGATGATGCTGTCATTGATGATGTCATTTCCTTAGTTGATGGAGGGAAGATTGACTTTTCAGTTAAAATAAAAGAGATGTTACTGCGGGGATCCAAAATGGTTGATGTGCAGGATTACATAGAGTGGGCTAAGTCTTTGGTTGATGCTCCAGTAGTGATACAGCAACGGGTAAGTACAATTTCTTCAAAGCTGTGTCTCTTACAAGTTGGAAGCTTTTGTTCTAAGATAGAGGTAAGACTCCAAGTTTATCATGAACTTTTCAGATATTTTCCTCTTCTTGACAGTTTTCTTAGGTGCTTACTGTAGTGATGGGTATATCAAAAGTATTCAGAACTTCAAAAAAGTCTGTTATGTGTGGGCTTTTTTCTTCTACAGCCTTCTCCAATACATACGCTGGTTCCAGTTAAGATGAGAAATGCATATTTAAAGAAACAAAATTTGGAAAGAGCAATTGAAGACTACATTACTGAATACAGCGTGTGCAAATGTGAACCCTGCAAAAATGGAGGCACCCTTGTGCTGGTAGATGGAGCCTGTACATGCATGTGCTCAAGCTACTTCAAGGGAATTGCTTGTCAGATTCCCAAATCTACATTAGTTACAGGTTAGTGAATACTCCAGACAGACTAAAATGAGCATATGTGTTATTGTGAACAGTATGATAACAGAACAAGCCTTGGTGAAGACTGAAGGATGTCACAGTACTTACTTATACCTACTGATGTCAGATCTCGTAGATAAGTGATGTGGAAGTTAAGTTACCGAGTTCTATCCATAAAGACAGCACTCTAGAGTTCATTGTCCTACATGCATTGTTGTGTCTTGGAATGACAACCCAAGTTCATTTAAGTAAACAGGAGCATTATTGAAATGTGGTGCAGTAATGGTAAATTGATTTCAGTCAAAAGCAATCTCACATTTGACAGTTCAGTGTTGTGACCAGCACTGTTTAGTATTTGTTGGTGACATGGACAGTGGGATCAAGTGCACCCTCAGCAAGTTTGCTGAAAACACCAAGCTGAGTGGTATGGCCAACATGCTGGAGGGAAGGGATGCTGTTCAGAGGGACCTTGACAGGCTTGAGAGGTGGGCCCATGCAAACTGTATGGAGTTCTACATGGCCAAGTGCACATGGGTTGGGATAATCCCAACAACTACAGGCAGGGCAGAGAATGGATTGAGAGTAGCCCTGAGAGGAAGACTTGGGGGTGTTGATTGATGAAAAGCTCAATATCAACCCATCAATCCATGCTTGCAGCCGAGAAAGCCAACTGTGTCCTGGGCTGCTTCAAAAACAGCATGACCAACAGGTCAAAGGAGATGATTCTGCCCCTCTGCTCTGGTGACACTTCACCTGGAGCACTGTGTCATGCTCTAGGGTCCCCAGTTCATGAAAAATATTCAGCTATTGGAGCAAGTCCAGAGGAGGGCCACAAAGATGATGAGAGCTGGAGCAACTCTCCTATGATGACATGCTGAGAGGGTTGGTGTTGTTCACCCTGGAGAAGGCTCCAGGAACACATCATTGCAGCCTTCCAGTATCTGAAGGAGGGGCCCTAAAGTCAAGCTGGAGAGGGACTGTTCACAAGGACATGGAGTGATAGGAGAAGGCATGATGCCTCCTGTCCCCCTCCCCCAGGCAGTGTTCAAGATCTGGCTAGATGGGCCTTTGGACAACTTGGTCTAATGGAGGGTGTCCCTGCCCATGGCAGGAGCATTGGGACTACATGATCTTTGAGGTCCCTTCCAACCCAAACCATTATGTGATCCTGTGATTTCATAAATATGATGCTGCCACAAAGGAGGAGATGAATGCAGTTGTATAACTGATAATGTAAAAAAAATTATTATGCAGTAAATTCATTTTCAGTGACCAAGTTTTTAATGCACAGGTTTCCAATATGATACTTGATACTAAAGTATCTTCCTAAAATGACAAAAATATTGAGACCTCTGGACTCATAAGTAGTGCCCCTGGCAAGGGCACTTTAAAAAGTCAAATCTGTGCTATAGATTGTATGCTGGAAGCTGCAATGATCTTCTGATTCACCATAAATGAGAATGTAAGAAGTGAATCATGAGGTCCCCCATCGACCCTCAAAAGTGTCTAGTAAAAAGCCTTAATTAGTCTTTCTGTCACTACACAAAAGACAGAGAGATGCTGGACTAATCTTACTATGGTGTCTTAATATCAGTTGCCACTGATGGAGGCTGGAGCTGTTGGAGTGCCTGGTCCACCTGCATCAATGGAGAAAGCACTCGAACCCGCCAGTGTAACAACCCCACACCAGAAGGTGATGGCAGACCATGTCAGGGAGAAAGCATTGAGAAACGGCACTGTGGGGAAGCAAAATAGTTATGCTGCTCAAAATCAGGTAAGCAGCCTCTCTACGAGCATGTTACTTCTGTTTGCAATAAATAGTCAGAGGCATTTCACTGACACAGTTCAAGTACAATGGGTTAGTCCGCTTACAAGTTTCACTTAAATTTGTGATGTGATTCAGCTTTTTAGAAGAGCCACCTTGTAGCTCATGTTCCTCAATATTTAGATTTGTATTTGAATGTCTTTACAAATAATGTTATAACACAGAACTTCAAGAGTAAAACGGAGTTCTGGGTAAGAACTGACAAATACCCAACTGTTAAAACCCAGATTTCATCTCCAGTCAGTCTCCATCAGATAACTTACATCTTAGGGAGAGAGAAAGAGATTCCAGAAACAGACAGTTTGGGAGTCTGAATTCTGTTACTTGGTAAGTAGGGTGCTTAAATCTCCTGTTAATAGCAGTTCTGAAACTTTTAGCTTGAAAAAAAAAAAACAGTTTAAGATGTTTAGCTGCATGGTTTTGCCACATTTTGTTTGTTTGCCTTTTTTAATATAATACTGCAAAGTACTGCATACTCTGGCCCTGAAAACAGCAGGGTGGTCTCAACTTGATTCACCTGCTGAGAACAAGAAGCTTGTATGACATTTGAAAGTAACAGAAAGAGTTCTCAGGCCCAGAAGAGTGTTTGGGTTTTATGCTTAACATGCTGCCATGTTCCTTCTCGTCTGTGAGGCCACAAGAATCAAAAAGGTGGCAAGATAGGGAAAAGATTTTGAATGTTTTCCCACTGAAACATCTTGATGGCAAGTCACACAACATGACTTCTACCTGCATGATTAATATGTATCAGAAGATTTATATTCTATCCCTGCCCTCTCTCAGCTTCAGTAGAGTTCAGCTGTATCTTGTGAAGCACCCTGAAGGAAGCATGGCCAGCAGGATAATCATGTTCACCTAGGATGTCTCTGAGGCAATTTTGGCAGGATGGGAAACTATTCCATTAAAGTATTTCTATGTGTTTCCCTACTTATGGACACAGCCTAGGTCAGTGTTATTTCCCTCTTGTTAAAAAAGGGTAACAATTTAGCCTTTGCTTGATCCAGTAAAGTTGGTCTTATTTTAAAACAAACTCAGAAACAGCTTAATTTTATTCCTGCGCTAAATCACCAGTATGTTTCTATTCAGCCATGACAGCAAACACCATGATTATTAATGATACATATCTAGACATACATGTTTCCCCTGGTATGGCATAGTAAAAGCTCTTTTAAAGAAATTAAGCTAACTGTGGTTCCTGATACATCAGATACGTTGAGTATTCATGCCTTTAGCAGAAGTCAAAACTCAGGTCTTCTGAAAATCACAGCATGTGTTTCAATTCATTCTTTGTTAGAATTATTTTACATTGCAGTCATATTTGACAAACAGTGAAATCATCTTCTTGGTGAACCAAAAGAGTACTATGTCACTTAAATATTGATCAACATGTATGCAGTAGCTACTATCTTCCATCATTTCTTTACTATTTTTTCTCCTTTTTTAGAAAACAGTAATGGATTCCAAACCGATTCTACAAAGCAGTTTCTGTTGGCCAAGAGCAATGGAATGCCATGATTTAAAAGCACCTGCAGCTTAAATGGTTGCTAATCAAAACAAATAAACCAATAAACATGTTTAACAGAGATGAGCTGATGCAGTGGGCATGTTCCATCTTTTAGTTGTCTGGGGCATCATTAGAGCGTGTATTATTTTTGTTAGTCACTGGCACAATGAAGTCCTCTTTTCAATATTTGGTTTCTTTCATAATTGTTTCTGGCATGTTTTCAAACTGTTTTTCAAGAATTCAAACCCAGCAGGAGTATCACAATAATGTACATAATATCAGCTGATTGATGGTATATTGCTAGTAAAACCAGGAGAGTTGCCAGGTGGATTTCTGGGTGCGCTTATGGACTTCTTTCCAATCATACTTCTTACAGTAATTCATCTCCTGAATCACCAGTATGTTTATGAAGAGATGCCGAGTTACTATGAAAATTATTTACTATGAAAAGTTATTACTCTTGCTCTCCAAACATTTGTGAATAGCCTGACATTGTGTCACGTCAATGTGTTTTTAAGATGTTTAAATTAAATCAGAAGCACATTAAAAAGGGATAGAAGAGCTGTTATATTACCACCTATATTTTTAGCAAAACTTCCTAAGGAAGCAAGGCTAAGGCAATTGTACTGTCATTGTACCTACTTGTCAGTCTCTCACAGTGACTTTTGAACCTAGTAGAGAATTAATGGAAAAATTGTTTGGGGTAGGGAGGAAGGATAGTTCTCAAATAAGATTCATGAAAAAACTTAAATGAAACAAACAGAAATCAGGACCCCTGCTGAGGAAAACCTATTCTACTAGACACCAGAGGAGCTACATGGAAGCAACATACAAATGAACAGGTTTCTTTCATAGTTAAGTACAAAGGCATATGAGGGCAGAGACATTCTGAAGCACAGTAATAGTAAAAGCTGTCAAATCAATGAGATCAGTCCCTTGCACACTTGCAGTCCAGGTCCGTAAGAGTCCTCTGGGACCTTCTTTACCTGCCTCCTGTGCACCACAGGTGACCCTGAAGACTTTTAGTACCAAAGACCTAACACCACAAACTACCACACTGTGGAACCGCAGCAATCTTCATCAAGACCCAAGTTATCAGATACTGGGAAATCCCTCACAGACAGAGCAGTTCCTCAAGAGCTGCACATGCAAACATTCTTGGTTAAAAAAATTAAAAAGAGGATAGGCCTAGAGAAACCCACTGTAGTCTGAGATTTAACCTTCAGTGTGACCAGATATGCTGACCAAGTATCTTTCCAGCACAGTTAGTATTCTCCACCTGACAGATTTTTTTTCCCTAACGGCAGAATTCACCCTCTCATCTCATTAAGTCTCCACAAATTGCTCATGTAGCACATGGAACTCTTACTGATATCTTTTTTCCTCTATCCTCTTTGGAAGATCTTTATTGAAAATTAATAAATATAAATGAATATCTTTTTTTTTCCTAATTCCCATTTTAAATGCAGTCACAGCCTATTTATATTCATTTGATTTCAATCCTTTTAGCATAAATAATCGTTCTTCCTTGATACTTGCAGACCTTGTCACAGCCTCTTTCATCTCCACTTTAGTAACTTAGACAAGGCAAGCTCTTTTAGTGTCCCTTCAGAAGCCAGCAAGTCCTTCTACTAATACTAAAAGACTTCACTCATACCTGTGTCAGTTTAAATTCATGGTCCCTCAACATAGCTGACTAGAGCTGCACACAGTACTCTAAATGAGCTCTCATCAGTGCTCTGCACAAATGCTTTTCCTGCAGCTCCTAAAAATCATTTGCCTACTGTGCACTCAAATCACATGTGCTTTTCACATGTGCGTGTCATGTTAGTGACTCATACTTACTGTCTCCCTGGCTTAAAGCAAAAGTTACCGTTCTTATCTCCAAATATATGACTTTATTATTAAACTTTGGTTGATTTCTGTAACTCCAATACACAAAGTTTTCTTATTCTTCCTGTGTGATGACCTGATTCTCCTCAGTGTTAGTAGCACCACTCGGTTTAGTACATCTTGAGGTAACATTGGTGTAGCCCCAACTCTTGAACGAGACTCCAGACACAGGTAATGAGTAAGATCACTCCCATAACCTATGCCTGCAGAACACTGCCAGTAATCCCAGTTAAAGCCAGAAATTCCCTTTTCACTTCTAAACTGATGTTGCTTTATTCAGCTCCTTATCTCAGCCTTTCTGACAGGTCACATCCTCTCTCAATTTTCATCACTTAAAATTTAACAGAGTACAATATTTTATATACTTTGCTTAAAACTAGAAAGAGCAAGTTAATTGTATTACATTTGCCTAAAATGCTAGTTAAACTTCACAAAACAGGAAGTTACTCAGACCTGATCTATCTTGAATGAAACTTACCCTAATTGCAGCTACTTATATTTAATATTTTCTTTTAAATATTTTTTTTAACATTGTGCTTAAGCAAATAGGCCTGCAGTTGCACTAGTAATTTTCTGCTTGTTAGAAGATAGGTAATACATTTGTTAATTAGCACTATAGGCATCTGTAGTGGTATTTGCAATTGTCTGTATAATAAATAATATATATATATTCAAAGAATCACAGAATTTAGGGAGTAAAAAAAAAACAACAAACCCACCAACAATTTCCCAGATGACAGAGTATGGTACATCTCACAATCCACATGGATTCACAATGAACAGTTCCTCATAGAATCATTAAGGTTGGAAAAGACCTCCAAGATCATCTAGTCCAACCGTCCCCCTACCACCAACATTACTTAGTAAACAATGTCCCTAAGTACTTCATCCAACCTTTCCTTGAACACCCTGAGGGATGGTGACTCCACCACCTCCCTGGGCAACCCATTCCAATGCCCAACCACTCTTTCTGAGAAGAAATTTCTCCTAATTTCTAAAGTGAACCTTCCCTGGT
>VZTU01024531.1:42567-60926 GCA_013400835.1 Zapornia atra | reverse complement strand
CCTGCTGGCCACACTAGTTCTGACACAAGCCAGAATGTTGTTGGCCTTCTTGGACAGCTGGGCACACTGAAGGCTCATGTTCAAGCGAGTGTCAACCAACACCCCCAGATCCTTTTCCTCTGTGCAGCTTTCCAGCCACCCTGCCCCAAGCCTGTAGTGTTCCCTGGGGTTGTTACAATCAATGTGCAGGACCTGGCACTTCCCCATGTTGAACTTCATCCCTTTGGCCTCTCTGCCCATCTATTCAACCTGGCCAGGGCCCTTGGAGACCCTTTCTACCCTTCAGCAGATCAACACTTCGCCCCCAACTTTGTGTTGCCTGTGACACATATATTGTATCGAAAACCAGTGGCAGTGGTTTGGGACCTGTAGCAATGCAGAAATCCATTTAGTTCTGAAATGGGGAAATCCTGATTTTGTCACAGAATGCAGTTTAACTCCTGATTGTGACGCACATATGGTATTTCATTTGTCCATGACCACTTCATATAGTAAAGCTCGCTTATTGAAAACTAAGCCGATCTTTTATTTAGTTGTTGGACATAACCCAAAATATATCTGTGTGTTACTGTCCCCCACGTTTAACATGTACTTCATTACCTTTTCTTTATTTTCTTTTTTTTTTTTGGCTAGACCCAGCTCAGTGGGGTTTATGGCCAAATGCCCTTTGTTCCTTCAATTTTTGTGCGGAGGAAGTCTGTAGCAGTGCAGAACTTTAATATCCTGTTGGACCAGGACAGGCCTATTTTCCCGATAACATCAGCTATGAAGAGGAGCTGATGTTAATTGGCAGAAATATAGTTCAGCCTAATAGAAGAAGATTACTTCAGATTTCAAACATTCATGAAAATCTGAGCCAGAAGACAACATGCGTGGGGTTGGTAGTGAAGCATGAATACACAAAAATTCACGGATCCTGAATATGAAAGACAAAAACATATTTGCCTTTTTAATTCAATCAAAGATTAGGGAAAACATAACTATAGAATTTTTCCATCAGCACAGACCTGTTTTTCATTACAATCTTAGAGGTCACAAAACACATGAATGCTCATTCACTGTCATTTGTCCTTCGTGGTGCTGCAATGTATCCCAAACAAAAGCTCTTAAAAGTTCTGGTAGGTCTCTGATAATATGCAAAACAAGGATTTTGCTGATATCTGTTCCTGTGAAGCCTGGATAGACCACATACACTTTCAAAAAAGGAAGTGCACAGTGAAGGGCAAAGAACATTTTCAACTCTCTAGTACAGTACTCTTTAGCAGACTTTTGGACACAGAGAACCCAAAACTATGGTAAGTACAGAGCTCTATTTATTTCATTTTCATCTTATTGCATAGATATATAAGATTTAGGTCTAAAACTAGCATTACTATAAACCTTTAAAAGTATTTCTAATCGTTCTGAATTCAGATCCTTGCAGCTGACTTCCTGCTTTTGAGGGGATGAAGAAACTTTAAAACTTTTTTAGCTCCTTCATCATGTGAACTGGTTTGTATGTGCCTTACTGATTCTGGCACTCAAAATTAAGGAAGAGAAAACAGCTTCTTTCAAGTTTAAGCCAACAAATTTGTTTGTGCATCTAGAGGAATTCCACAGTTAAATGTCAATGTGACATCAAGAAATAAATGGGAATGGTTTAAACCTTTTAATTAGAATTCCAGAAAGTGTTTGCACTATCTTATTTTGATTAAGAAGCACTTAAAACCACAAAACCAGAAAAAACTCAAACAAAAACACCACCAACCCACAAGCAAGATTTACGTATTTATGTGTAAATCATCAGCCTAGCTGTCTGGGTTTCTTTAAATACATCTGTAAAACTTGTTTTCTTAAACCAGCAGTTTCTTTAAAATTCCAAACTCCATATATGCATTTGGTTTAAGAAGTATTTTATTAATAAACCAAATCAGTAATTTCAAAAGAAGTTATTTTACAGATAAATGTTAAAAAGCATGAAAACTGAATAGCTTTCCAGGGCATTTTTGCCCTGGGAAATAGTTTAGCACTCCTGAAGTAGACTGTGTACTTTTATTATGGTACATATGCTCTAATAAAGCAATCTTTCCCTGAAGGCAGTATTACTAAAGATGTATTCTGTATTTGAAGCTGTCATTCTTGTTTCAAGAGAAAAATGCTATCTCATTAACTTGAGAAAAAGATACCTCATGAAACCAGAAAAAAAGATCTCATGAAATTTACAGAGAAGAAACTGAGCGATAGAATGCACTGTGTTCATGGGGTAAAAGGTCTAACTTTGCCCACTGCTAGCAGTGCTGGAAAAACTGCAATGTGAAATAGGATTGAATGCAGAATACACTTCACATTTAGCAATGCTTCACAAGGTTCAGAGAATTTTCATTGATTTTGTCTCTGTTTAGCACTAATCCAATTCTTCCTGAATCTGAAGCGATGGTCTCAAAGTGTTTACATAAGTAATATTTCTATATTTAAAACATAAAGCATCTATGCGTTGTTCTATTTATTTCTGTTGTTTTTCCTGTACTTTTTTAATGCTAATAAGTCACCTGTCTTGTGCTGGATTTACATATGGCAAAATGGGACCTGAATAGGGAATGGTTCTACCAAACTAGCATCTTGATCTTGCCTCCTGATTTCTGGTTGCTGCGGAGATTGTTTAACTCATACTGGTCACTCCGGTCCCCAAACATACATGGAGCCTTTGCATTCACAAAACACTGCAGTAATATTTCCAAGGCAAACACACAATTACTCTTCTGGCATGATTCAAATGTCTAGATGCTTTCACAAAAGAGTTTGTTTAGAAACAATATGTAAATATTCAACTATGTTGAACACAGGACTTCTGCTGTTGCCAAACGCAGTTTGAAAATAAGCAACAATTAACAGTTAAACTTTTTGTTTAAATAGTTTCAAAGCTCCAGGTTGTCTTCTCTGAATCCAAATATGAATGACAATTCAAAGTAATACAAATCATGAATTCATGCACTTGCTCTACTTCCTTGACAGTATTATATATAGGGGAAAGGAGTGCTTTTATCATTGCAGCACAGGCAACCCAGAAACCTCACCGAGGAAACAAATCACATTCTTTGGTATTTGTTTTGATGCTGCATGGATGGAAATTAATATTATAGCAATATGAGAAGAGAGGAAAAAATTTATGAGCAGAGCAGAACAAGTAACTGAAGAAGGTGGGGTAAGAAGTAAAGTAAGAAAGTGTATTTTCTGGCAGTTTTACAGTAGACAGAGGTCAGAGGGGTTGGGAAGACAAACTTATTCATACCAAAAAAAAAACCAACAATGCACCTTTTGAACATGAGATTTGGAATAATATTGCTGAGACTGGCTCTGGTTATAGGGTATACAGGAAGAGATGAAAGGAGCAGAGCTGGGTCTGTAGATTCTCAAGATCTAAATAAGGACCAAAACAAAGAATTCTCTTAGATATAATATCAGAACTGAAATAATAGCTGCTGGTAGGTGTAGATTCATTTAAGACTGAAGTTGTTGGTAAAAGGAAAATTCTTACATTTTCTTTTGACTTCAAGCCAAGGCAACTTATGTTGATTTCTGACCTAGTGTGGAATGAATGCCTACCCCTGTAGTTTCAACTTGGACAAACAAGACTTGCAGAGACCCTGAAAATTCATAAGAACAATACCTTTGCTGAACCTTCATATGACCTTCATCCCTATACGATTTTTTCCTATTCCTGACTGAACTAAAAAAAAACAACCCCAAACAGAAAGATAGGAAAATGTGTTAGGCATGTAAATTAGACAAAGATAAATTACACTTACAAACAAATGTACGTGTGAAGCTGATACAAAACACACCATGCTTATTTATTTCACTCTGAGATTAAAAATCACCCCAAACTTTCTCTTTGCCACCTGAGCTGTAACAGGAAAAATGTTGTATTTTAAGTGTCAGCGTCTCCTACTCTTTTCTAGAGTAAATTGCACAAGTTAATACAGAACTCCATCTCCCTTTCTCCAGTGCTGCCAAGCTACTTGCTTTTTTAAAAACACCAAAGGTGTTTGAAGGAAATGAGGAAACAAACAAAAACCCCACCTTGCCTTCAAGAAAGTGTCCACACCTTAATTCCTTTGTGTGAAACTGTGTGTAGTCACCATCTATCAAAGCTAGTGCCTTTCTCTACCATCACACTCAAAAGTGGGAATTAGCAACATTTAACCTAATAACCTTTTTTTTTCTGATTACTCACTCTCATTTGAATATAAAACAGGATCAGAGGATCTTCTGCAACTTGGATTTACAGCTATGGTTGGGTGTTCCTTTCACTTCTGCTGACACATCTCTAAAAGCTTTTCTTCCTATTAGTCACTGGTTTTGGAGAAATGTCACACAACCTCTACGACAACATGAACCCTCTGTAAACCACTGAGGGCATCTGCATTTTGATTCTGAAGATGTCATAGGGAGATTAGAGTTCCTAGTCTCTGTTTGGAATTCATGTCCCCAGGCTCTCACTTACTACTCCTGTACAAAGCCTCTCAAAACAATTCAGCCACAACCATTGATCTGCTCCATCTCTTAGTAATTTTTTTGAACTATTTCCCAAATCCTTTTGGCAATTCCTTTTATCTCTTAAAGCTTTTACAGGCCACGCATTTTATCACCCAATGGTCCTGTGTCTGTGACTGGTTCCAGCTTATCCTTTTTTGGACCTCGGTGTCTGATTAAGTCATTATTCCACCACCAGGTTTCCATCAATCTGAATGTTTTCCTTACATAACATGAGTTTTCCATCAAATATCTTTTCCTCAGCCTCTAAGAGCAGTTGCTAGGGCTCACATTTATGCACTAGCCTGTAAGAATGAACATACAATACAGGGACATCTCTTAGCAGACCACTGATGCCTTTCTGCTTCCTCCTGATCTTCTCCTCACCACAGTCAGTAGCTGTCCTATCCTCCATCATAGAAGAACCCTGTGTAATTGATGATCTACCCAATAGCTCATCTTTTAATGGGAACCCAGCTGACTGGTGTTACTTCCCAATCTAGCCAGTGCTCAACAACAAATTTGGCAGTTTGATCCTGCACAACAAAATGGAAAATTTTATTTTCCCAGTACTCCATACCCCTGGGAGCAGAAAGGTTGGTATGTGCTGACTCCTTATTTGTCATGGCCTGTAGCCTCTGAGGAGACAGTGAAATGGAAGAAGACCCCAATGAATTTCACCTTCTCATTTGCACATACTCTGTAAACAACAGATTCAAGTGCCAGCAAATAAAAGACTTGGTAAGCAACTAAATTTGCATCATTTAAGAAAGCAGCCATAACCTCTCTGCTTCTGAGGCAAGGCAGCATGCAGGCACTGAACAGATATAACAGCAACAACCTGAATCATTGTCCACCCAGTAGGTGATCAGGGAACCGGGAGACATGACAGAGAAGCTGAGAGAACTCAGCCTGGTCAGGCTGGAGATAAGCCTCTGTCAGTGTCTTTAAATATGTGATGGGAGGGTGTCAGACTTGACTCTGAGATGCACAGGAATATAATGAGAGGCGATGGAAATGAGGAAAAAAAAAAGAAAACCCCAATTAGTTTTGGATCTGGGTTTTTTTTTAACAATGAGGAAAATACCGGGACAGCCTATGGGGGCTGTAGATTCTCAACCCTTGCATGGAGTCAAAACCCAACTGAAGAATGGTCCAAGGGGTATAGGACACACTGAGGTGGCTCTGAGCAGACGGTTGGATAGGATGACTTCCAAAGGCTTCCCGTACCTCACTAATGCCGAGGCTATGACTTGTGACGGGAGTGGCTCCTCCGTTAGAGGTCACTGTTGTGCAGGCACCTGGGAATGACGCCACGGAGAACCTGCACACAGTTACTGCACAGTGCTGCGAGAAGCAGGGCTGCCTCCCTCTCAGTAGCTGAGCGATCAGATCCGTCTGAAGACAGCAATAGAGTCTCTGCTTCGCCTTATCTCCAGACCGAGCAGACACGGTTCCCTCAGCAGGACAGGCGCACCATGCATGGAGGGATGCAGGGCCTACTGATTTCTCAGGTTCCCCAGGCAGCACATTACAGATGTGGGATAAAAAAGGGAAAAGAGGCTCGCAGAAGAGAGGGGAGTCTCTGAAAAAGGCAGGAGAGTGCAGCAGGAAGGAAGTATTCTTTTCTGAAGTGTATCAGCAAGGCTTCAGGGTGTGTAGTTTGCATACACTCTCTGCCTGAGGTAGCTTCACCAAAAGGACTCTCAGCAGATGGCAAACTGAATCCTGGATTTCTGCTGTGACTGTCAGAGGTGCACAGATGAGCACGTTCTTCAACCTGACTTGCCATTTCTCTTCTTAATGCATTTACATCGCAGGTCAACCAGTCATGTTAAAGCCAGCAGCTTTTGTGACCAACCTCCGATCACCTGCTAAGGATCAGGGATCAGAATTCACTGACAGTCAAACTTTTCTAAAATTCTAAAGGATCAAGCCGTAGGAAGGATGTTAGGCATTACGCAAATCCTAGGCAAAAGGGCTTAGGAAAATTTTTGTTGAAACATTCTTTTTAAAGATGCTTGGATTAAACTGGGTTTTCATTTTTAAACTTTATTGTCTTTGATTAAAACTCCCGTGGGAACATCTCTGAAGTTATTTTGCGTTTTGAAATGTTTATGCTGTGGGAACATGCACTTTGTTGTTATTTGGGCCACATCATTGTCTTTGTTACTGATGTCAGGAATTCTATTTCTTAGTTTAGTACAAAGGGATGCATTTATTTTTAATTAAACTTTAGAATTCTGAATCGAACATTTTTCCAGATGCCTGATTTCATGTCAGACAATCCTAGAAAAATGGGTTGCTTACATGAGAAAATTCAAACTAGAGGTGAGATTGCTCACATGAAAGCGATTCTGAGGTTTGACCAGTTCTGTGAGAAAAGTAAAAAAAAAGAAAAGGCTCATGTGGGAGACATTGCAGTACAGCGCTGGCTGGGAAACAGGAACGAGAGGGATTCTGCCAATATGTAGCACACAAATTATTCTATGTTTGTGTTTTGCTTGTTCCTGCCTAACCAACCAAGCTGTCCTGAAGCTATGTTGGAAGAGTTTGTTCCTACCTTTCTTCTCTTCCATGGCAACAGTAGTTTAGGCACTCCACCCAAGCCCTCCTCTCATGCAATTACTCTAATCCTGTGTTTCTTTGTATTACTGGTACAAATGCCATGTCCTGGAACCTCAACCAGTGAAATTATTTGGATTGAAAAGCACCTCTCCCCCCCACCATGCCCCAGTCCCTTTCCTTTTCTCTCCTTTCCTTTAATATATATTTTTTCAGTGATGCGTGATATAGAATCATAGGGTGCACTAGGTGGGAAGAGGCTTTTAAAGATCAGCTAGTCCAACCTCTTGCAGTCAGCCCGGACACCCTCACCTAGATTCTATTGCTCAGAGCTCCATCAAGCCTCACCTTGAGTGATTCCAGGGATGGGGTCTCCACCACCCCTCTGGGCAACCTTTACCAGTGTCTCACCACCCTCATAGGGAAGAACTTCTTCCTAATGTCTAATCAAAGCCTGCCCTTCTCTAGTTCAAAACCATTGCCCCTCATCCTATCCCTATATACCCTCTCAAACAGTCCCTCCCCAGTTTTCCTGTCGGCACCTTCAGGTACTGGAAGTCTGCAATAATGTCTCCCCAGAGCCTTCTCTTGTCCAGACAGAACAAGCCCAACTCTCTCATTGCCTATCTTCATAGAAGAGGTGTTCCAGTCCTCTGATCATCCTTGTGGCTGTCCTCTGGACCCACTCCAAGAGATCCATGTCCTTCTTGTTATGAGGGCACCAGAGCTGGACACAGCATTCCAGGTGGGGTCTCACCAGAGCAGAGGGGCAGAATCGCCTCTGTCTTCCTTGGATGCAACCCTGGATGTGATTTGACTTCTGGGCTGCAAGTGCACATTACTGGCTCATGAGCTGCTTTTCGTCCATCAGTACCAAGTCCTTCTCTGGTCTCTAGAACAGTCTTCAGTTCCCAAAGCAGCAAACCTGAGGGGAGAGGGATGAGACACCATTACAGTGAAGTGAAAAAGCTGCAGAGATGATTACACAGATGTCCAGCTAGAAGTGTAACTGTTAAATGCCCCATGCTCTACAGCAACATTGAGAAGGTATTACTTGCTCAGAAGGTACCACTAGTTGAGGCGACCGAACACATTGACAACATAGGCTCATTTTTTCTATTGTGAATTTTCCACTGATGTGATTAAACTGTTGACTTACAGGAGGAGTTGTAGAAACATTCCATAGAATGTGTGGCAAATGGATGAATAATGATTTAAAAATTAGGAGAAAGGTTCTGAAGCAAGAAATAATGCATGCCAGGCCTATGCAGGGGACACCAAAACTCTGCACAGTGGCAGTATCTGGACATGAAATGCATATCTTCTTTTGCTCACTCTTCTGTTATATATTTTCCCATGTGCAACCAGCCCCTTATTCTACATCCTCATCCTCCTGCCTGACACTACACACAAAACACTCCAAATCTCTTCCCTACCTCCTTGCCACAGAGCTTTAGCTCCACAAAAAAGAACCCTAACTGCATCCTGTCTTAAGAGTCCTGTTTCACTCTGCTTTGTCCTTGATCCTGCACCCTCAGCCAGCAGTGACTCTTTGCACTGACTGAACTTGTGAAAGACCCGGAAACAGGGAGGTGGTGATCAAGCTGCAGAGTCCACCAAGTTACAGCTGATGACTAGTAACCGCCTTTTTGAAACCCCTCTTCAGCCATGTAATAAGCACACTAGTTACTTGCATGGAGGCACTTTATCCAGCAGTTCCCATAGGGACGAGGTAGCGTTTCACCAGATCCATTTGCAGGCAGAACAGAGAGTCCTTGATACGGCAGAATCATAGAACAGCCCAGGGTGGAAGGGATCTTGGAAGATATCTGGTCCAACCTATAGCACTACACCTCATTTTGAAGTAGCACCCAAACTGCTAAAATAGCACACATCATGTTTTACCCACTGCTGTGTATGGGTTTCCACTGCTCATTTACTCTGAGAGCAGCAAATCTATAGAGTTCATTAAATGCTACTGAAGGATAAAATCTGTGAAAGATCTTAGCGTTTTTCCCTTTTTGGCCTTTGAAAATCAGCTGGATCTACTCGAATCAGCAGTATTTTTCAAGAAATTTCTCAGTGCAAAGGACAAGAAACTAAAAAACTTCATCAGAGATAGACAAAAATATGAGATGCTGGATTAACTGTACTTGAAATTGTGAAGCCTTGCTAAAATTAGCTCCTGTTGTGTGCAGTTTTCATCTATGGAGAAGTTTGTCATTAGAGGATTAAAGATGCAACAGAGATTTTTTTGTAAATACACCCCAGTGTAAAGTACTATATTAGTTACAAAAAGGAGACAGAAAAGTCAGAAATCAGAACTACTGTCAGCGTGACACCAGAGATTGTGGTCTCACCCAAGTGAACATGGCATATGCTGAGCACATCAGTGTAGCTCCCTGTTGGGCACTTCTTGTGCTATTCCTGTCGCAAGAGCAGAAGAAAAGGAGTTCCAGTCTGAAGCAAGTTTTCCTTCCTTACCCAGCTCTTCAGTGAGTCAACAGGACTTGCATGAGAAAGTAATCATCTATTTTCTGAAACCTATGCGTGACACACAGACAAAAATATACAGTCTTTAGCTGTGTGACTGCCTGTGAAAACTTACTTGACAAAAAAAGCCAAAAGGGTTTCATTGCAATATAAATTTCTACCATATAAACTGTAAAGCAACAATTTGTTTTTTAAACTTGACCTTTCCCAATTATTTTAGAATATAAAAATACTTGTAACACAGCACATATAGTAATTAAAAAGTAACTTATAATTTGAGACCATGAAAAAGGATTGAGATTAGTTGCAGTTATATTAAATACTAACCACCACAGAAGCACCATGAAAGGATAGAGAGGCAGAATGGTGAAAAAATCATGGCAATGGAGAATTTAACTTGTGCCTTCATTTACTCTGTTTCATATGCTTTCAAATTTGGCCCTACTTGTCACAGGTAGAATCATAGAATACTCTTGAGTTGGAAGGGACCCATAAGGATCATCAAGTCCATCTTCTGGCTCCACATAGGTACAGCCAAGTCAGTGTGTGATGAAGTGCAGTACATTCTTGAGAGCACATAAGGTAGAGAAAAAGGTTGATCGTATTTCATTAAAACTCATTTTTATCTTAACTCTAGCAGGGGTTGCTTGACTTATCAAAATTTGCTGTGAAAATCTAGTATTTTAATTTATTTTTAAAGAAAAAAATCTTTTTAAAGCAAAAGTAGCCTGACCACCTCTGGTATGGTTTAAGCATGATCTCTGGCCTCATCTTCCACTTTTAGAAAGGAAGAGAATGAAGAACATTGCATAAGAAATCATATTGCATCAACAGAGCCTAAATTGCTGTCATCTGTAATGCTTTCTTCAGAGGTTTAAGGAGATTTTCAAGGGTAAAGGACCTTTGCTACTCACTTGCCAGAGAAAGCTCTTGATAAAACTGAGCTAGGTGATACCTGAAGAAGCACAGAGATTAGCTGCAAGACCTCAGTGTCCACATAAGCTACTACAGAACAGCAAACAGTGAGAGCAGGACCTTGCCTGGAGCTAGGGCGCTTTTTAGGAAACATGGGTTTCTGTTTTGTTTCTTTGCATTAGAGGCAAATGAGACTTGAAGAGATGATGGGGGTTTAATATAAAAAAATGCAGCAAAATAGGTTGTTAGCCTTAAGGGTGAAAACATAGGGTGTCCAGAGAAATCTTTCCCACAGGGTTTGCACAACCCCTGGTGAGGTAGTCCAATGTTCTTGCACATTTTTTGTCTCAAAGGCAGAGGGAGGGAAGGACCTGTTGAGAAGAAAGGGAAGTCAGGGATGTTTTGCTAAATCTGTCTGTTCCTCTTGCCTTTGCACTTCCTCCTGGCACCAGCAGCTAGGGGGATGCCGAGGGGGAAGACAGGCCAGTGAATAATCCCCCTGCCCAACCATTTACACAAGGGTATACAGGGAGAAAACTGAAACCATGTATTCCTTGAGAAAGTTATTTCATCTGTCTCTTCCCACCCAATCTCCCCCCAGCATAGCTCCCTCTCTTCTCCTCTTCCTGGGTGCCAGACGCTGCTGACACTGCTAAGACAGCCACCTCCATGCCCTCAGGCTCACACTGGCCCCAGACAGCCCTGGGTCCCTCCATGACCAGCTAAGCCCCAGCAGGGAGGCACAGAGCCCCATGAGATTATGGCAAGAGAAGGCAGGCCACAGTCACAGCCACTGCTGAGGGGGATAATGTCCTGAGGGTAGGAAAAAGGCTGCCCACCATCCTCAGTTTGCAGAGCTCCTTTCCCCTCACAAACCAGTCATGCCCACTTCCCATGCTCCTCCACCCCTTCTCACCTCCATCTCTACTGATTTCCCCTCATACACAGTTTCTAACAGCTTCCCAGATGGACAGATAGACTGCTTGCTTGTCTGCCCAAGGTGGCCACCATGTCTTCTCCACATCCTCTCTGACCAGGAGTTCTAAGCTCAGTCATCACATCTACCTATACGTCACCCACCATTTAGCTCTTTAAATCATTTAATCAAGCTACCACTGATGACCATCTGTGGCCCTGAATGATGCATGAGCTGTCAGGATTTGAGGGCTGGTAGTGTTGTGCCAAGTTCTCTGAGTCCTCCCAGCCTGTGTTGCACAGGCCTCTGTCTGTGTGCATGGGGTTTCTCGACCACCACAGTGAACTCTGTGCTTTCACGAGGGTTTTCTGGTGCCTGTGGAGCCTGAGCAAAGGCCTGGTGATGCTGATTGGTCTGTCTGGAGCATTTTTCTGCTGTTGTGCTGCTTTCAATTCCCCCTGCACTCTTGCTGCTGAACCCAGGCAGGCAGGACACAGGAGCACTGACATCGGCACAAACTGCACAGCCTGAGGAGCAGAAAAGCCTGATTCAGAAGCTGCTTAATCTGAGGCCCTGGTGTGAGCGAGCTTTTGTACTTCTAGGGTCAAGTCATGAAAAAGAAAGACTTTTGGCTTTTGTGTGAAAGATTGTTTTGTATGGCACCTGCTTTGCATCAACTTTAGATGTCTACAAAGGACTGTGCTCTGGGAGGACTAGTTCTTCACAGCATGTACTCACAAGCAGAAAACCAGAAGCTTACCATGTACCTGACTGCGATGCTCTGGAGTATGTTGGGCTTTCCCTCTTGACAGAAATATGGCCTTCAAAAAGGACAGTTAGAGTAATGAGAGTGCCAGTGTCCTGGACTTCTTCCTTGAATTTGCCAATTCAACTTATATTTTTCTAATATAGAAAAATAATAAAAATTGGAAATGGTTTTCTTCACTCCTTTTTCAGATGAATCTAGTAATAACAGTCAATGGTTATGAGATTATAAGAATTGAATTATGACAGTTTAAAAGAGCGACAGCAGTGACTAGGGGAGCTTTCAGGGAATCCTGCATGTCAGCACTCCACAAACAGTATCTGGAAGGCCCAGTTGTTCCGGCACACATAGTGTGTAAACACATAAGAATGCTGCTAATTTGCTCATGACAGTGTCAAGTGTTTCTACTAAAACCACCTTCACATGGCAGCCCAATTGAAGTGCTGCAGCGTATTTTTCAGGAAGTCTAACCCCGTCTGCAGGCACTAAGATAACGCAGACTGATGCTGCAAGGAACACTTGTTCTTACAGCAGGCTGCAATGTTTGCAGGTAGAAGGTCCTGCCAGTCCTGCAGTTTTTCCCCAGAGCACACTCTAGGCAGTGGCAGAGCAGTGCTGAGCAGGACTGCTCACTCTTTCCCTTGCCTTCTCAAACACTTGAAATGTTATCCCCCCAGGAGCAGCAAGAAGCCAGGCAGACTACCTCAGTCAGTGTAGGCATGTACAGAGATGATCAGTGGAGAAGTGCCATTTCTGGTGGTGCTGATGGGCTGCCACAGGGAGGCAAAAGCCCCTTGAGAGTGCGGAGGCAGGAAGGGAAGTTTCAGTGACGAACTGCCCTAACATGGACTTCCTCTTGTTGAGCACGTTCGCACATGTTGTATGTGACAGGTATACAGCACAACACCATTCTGCCTTAGGAGGGAGATTGTCAAAATTGCTAAAATTATATTAATGCAACTGCCCAAAAGTGCTCCCCACATTTGTTTGGGTTTTTTTTCCTATATAGAGATTGTTTAAGGATTACCTGCCCCAGCCAATCTTTTTTCTCTTTCTTCTACCACCCCCACATACCACTGATTCTGTTGTGCTGTCTCGTCTGTTTGGGGATCATGCAATAGACTAAGATGAAGGAAATTAAGCTGCATAGAAAGAAAAAATATAACCTTGTTTTGTATCATTTCACTAGACTTTACGCCACCTCCAACAAAGGTACCGAGGCAGCTATGGAGGTAACAAGGTCCTCGCTATGATATTCTTTGTGAGCACTGAATTGGAAAGCCAGAGGTGTTCAGATCAGTGTCTTTACCTTTCACAGCACTTTTGAGCACAGGACAGCATCAGTAGGTGAAAAATACCCTAGGAAGGTGGACTAGAACTTAGGGCAGAGGAAGTCAGTGAGGCCCTTTTTCTCCCCTTTTGATTTTTTTCTACTTTTGACAAATTTAGTTCTTAAGTAGTCACTTTTCCTGATGGTACTATGAAACAAAAGGCTGAATAAATGCTCTGATAAAAAGATACCTAACGCTGCAGTCATAAAAGTTACACATGAGAACACACCATTGCTTTTCTGGGATTCAATGCTGGCTTTGGTCTGCACAGTGTCTCAAGTGGCATGGTTATTCATCAGAAGGCATTGTCAATATTGACATTCTTGTCTTCCTTCAGTACGATCTTGTGATTTAGCTGTTGCTGCTGCTGCTGGGTATTTTTAAAAATAAAAAAGGTAAAATATCTGTAAGCTGCTTTCAGGCTCATGGGTCCTGTTCCTTAGACTACTAATTCCTTCAGATTCTGTTTTCACCTAAAAATAGCTAATACCTCCAAATCGCTCACAAACATCCTTCAAATAAGAGGAAAAATATCCAGGAAATTTGCATCTGCAAGTGTAAAATGAAGCATATTGTAGACTTTGCAGACAGGCAACATTCACAGAAATTTCACAGTATAAACAGTTATTTTCATTGTGTTAGTTGCAATTTATATTCTCAGCAGCATTCTATCAGCTGGGTATATAATTATTTCTGGGTATTGGATGAAAGATAATATGACAGGAGCTGTCTAGCATTTGGAATTGCAAAGATGAGCTCATGCTTTGATCATTGCTTGATTTGTCTAGCACTGATACTGTGAGCAAACTCTTGCAGCCATGTTTACCTGTGCAAAATTACTATATTGCTACAGTAAGCACCTTAAAGCAGCCTCGGAGACCGCCAGATAGAATAGCAACAGTCGCAAAATCTAATCTGCCTTAATATTAATAATAAATGCTTATTGTTTATTGTGTATTTTCACAAATAAATACGATTTTATAAACAAAACAGTGCTAAGCAGAACAAATAGCATAAGGAACTGTATTTCTCTCACTATGAAAAAAAATTCTGTTATGTAACAACAAAAAAGTTACTGGTGGCAAGTGGCAAATAATAAAACATGTGGCAGTATTTTTTAACACAAACAAGAACCATCCAGCACTCTAATGAGCTTCTGAACTAAGATAGAAGTTTTTGTAAGATTAAGATGGAAATATCAAGCATTTCCAGTGCTTTATTCTGACATCCAAAAATGTTTTGAAAAATACCAAGTTCTGAGGAAGGAGAAGTGTCAGACAATAGAGAAGACTCAAATAACCTCTTATAAAGTTCAAAGACAAATTATTTTCCTTATGCAGTCTCATCCCCATGCAGAGCTCCAACAGCCTCACTGCACTGTATTTAATAGAGTGATCTGCCTTTGTGATTTGGGTTTACTGTCAGCACAAACACAGGTTTAGCTAACACCCGGTGAGTGGGAATGTATGCAGTGATTCTCAAGAATAGAAGGGGATTACACCCGATGACCCAAGAGGTCAGTCGACTCCAGTCCTTACGCTGTTACACTGTACACATTTCATTAGTCATTGCTCTGTAAAGACCCTGGCATAAATATATCTATGCATAAATAGAGCTTCACAGGACTCTGCAATATGGGGTAAATGCAGTACTTTCAGATATCACACAGCAAATACTGCTGATGGCAGCAGTGAAACAGTCTGAGCACATTTTAGTTCCCTTTTCTCCCACCACTTCTTGCCTAATATCCTGAGGAGAGCAGTTTTCTCTACTGATCATGATAATGAAACCCACAAGCAGCATTCTTATGCAAACCCGTGCTAAGAAGCAGAACTCCTTTTAGCAAACAGACCAAGCTGTTAAGGGGATAAACCCGTGGATTGTCTCATTGAAGGATCTAGTTTTTCTGCCTGTATCAAAATATCGGAGAGCTTTGGGGAAATCCAGGTAAACAGTTATACATGTTTGTCCTAGAAATAAATGTTCAAAGTTCCAGGGGGAATAGAATCGGTGCAAGGTATTACACCTAACTTCGTAGAACTAGAAATTTTAATAGTAGATTTTACTTACTTCTTCTTTAGTTAGTGTGTGGTGAGAGCTTGTTTCTCTTGTATGCCTGTTATTGCTTTAGCGAGCCTTTTTGTGCATAGGCTGTCTTTCTGCCTTCTTTTCATACTTCCACTGCCTACATTTATAGGCAAAGTACTGCAATGTCTTAATTCTACTTTGCAAATGTTGCAAACACTATTAGAGGGACTCTTCTTTAACTATGAGCTATAATGAGACTCAAGCTGAAGAAAAGTAACTTGGAAATTCATTATCTCTTCTGGAAAAAAAAAAGTTGCATAATGATAATTCTGAAGTCTCTATTGAGAGGAGTCAGACCAGAGCCCTCTCTAGAAGAAACAGTCAAGCAATAATTTATCAAAAATTCAGAATGGCACTAACATTTTTTGCAAGCACCTAAATCCCCTCAAATCCATTAACTTCAGTAGAAGTGAAATCAGGCCTTTATGTTGCCAAATTATTTCCAGATCTGTATTTTTCTATGATTTTCGCATGTTGTTTTCTTTGCCTTTTCAGCTCCTTATTGGATTAGAGTTTAATTCCTTTAGTGGTTACCAGCTTCTGTGGTTAGTTCACTGTCACAGAAGTCATGAGTATGCACACTATTCTTCTTAAGAGGCCAGCTTTATAATCTTTATTTCATTACGTCTAGCAAACTCCTCAAGATCTTATTCTCTTAAAGGGTTATGAGGTTTTAAAGGACCTGTTTTGTATCACTTGGGAATAGAAAGGAAAGAATTACAGGTGAGAAGTGAGAAGATGTTTGGGTTTTTTTGAGGCAATTGTGCAATTTTGAAGAATTGTGCAATTCCTTGTACAGTCCACAGTTACATGTATTTCATTTGCCTAATTAGGTTCATATTCACACACGTCTGCTAATCCTTCCATGGATCCAGTGCTGCTGCTTGAAGAAAGGGCAACCACAAGGGGAAGTTGAAGTGAAAGGATCTTTTGGCTTCACCAACACTGGAAAGTAATTGATGGCAGCATATTTATGACAAAACAAAACAAAAAACATTTTTTGATCAGGCTGCTAGTCGAGGCTGGAATATTCACAGTAAATTCAGGGAGACCGCAGTTGGAAACTTTGTATTTCTGAGGTCTCATTACACTGCAGAAATGGGCAGTTACATTGCATATAACAGAGAATTGCACTTGCTTAGCCTGAAGTGTAATTAAGATCTGACTGTGGAGGAATTTTGTACAAGTGTATGTGGGTGTCTGTGCGCCTCTGTGGAAGGCAGTGGGTGGCTGGGAAAGCACTGCATATAGAGATCGGCTTGATCAGTCTGTGGCATGGGAACTAAAACCTGGGTATTGCTCTAGATTTGAGCAAACACATTTGAATAATGCAACTATCCTGAATCAAAGGGAACACTTAAGCACACTTATGTGCTGCTTCCAGTTCAGATCAGAAGCTGAAAAGCCAAAATATTTTGCAATAATTTTCCCAATAAGTCCAAAGATAAAGTTCAGAAATTAACACAAGTATTTCTTGCATGAGATTCCCCTGTCCCACAAGCACTTTCCACTTCAAGGGGAAGGGAAGGGTGAGCTTAATCTCTCTTCAGAATCTGTTCAAGTTCCCATTTCATAACTTACAACCTACTGTATGTGCTAATGGGAAAGGTAACTGCTGTGCCTTCTCGGAAGGGAAACACAGAAACTGCAGGTATTACGCTATGAGCAAGGCCACAAGCAAAAGACATTCTCTTTTTTCCTGCTGCCCAACTGTCTGCCTGTCCAGTCAAATTGTGCATTAGAATACACGATATGGCTTCTAGTGTAATGTAGCTTAAGAAAGCAGGAACTAGTAATGTACATTAAAGAGGAGCAGAAAGATTTTAGACTTCCTCACTCTCTTGTGGTTCTTAGTGTGTTACCTTTACCACTTACTACTCACTATAAGTAAATGAGAGGGATTACATTACTGATTTTAAAGCCTTCCACACACTCAGGAGCATTTTACCTGGAAGAGTTTGAAAATCTGCATGAGTGGGACAAGGTTTTTTCACAGTACTGGTAAGGAATTTATTAAGACATCCATTGAGAGCTCTAATGTGTCAGTAGTGAGTGGTTTAGTGCATGTGAAAGCATGTCATTGCAAAGATGTAGAAAACTTCTCAGAAACCATCCATCACGACACAATAAAGGTTCTTCAAAGCCACATTTCCATCCTTTAAAACATCAACATCCTGAATGATCTTGTGTCCAGAACATTCATATTACTGTAATTCAACACAGTACATTTTCCTAAATCTCAAAAGGAAAAGGTAGCAGAAGAATCGATTGATTATTGTAACTTGCAAGAAAAATGAGCTGCTGAGGTGGCTAAGCAGCTGATCAGATGACTGTCATAACTTTATGAGTTCTTCAGACACTGAGGTAAAGTTACAGTGTCTCTGATGGTTTTGATTTTGCTACAGAAGTTAAAAACACCTGTGCATTTGCACAAAGTTAAGAAGACAGATCAGAGACAAAAGGCTTCGATACTGTCTCTGGCATTGCAATTAGCTTAATTTTCTGTTTAAGTGGGTAAAATCAGTGCTTTGTGAGGTATTGTGGGAGAAATCATGAATCTTTAGTGATACATGTACATATCTCTGCCATTTAAATTNTTTTTTTTTGGGGGGAAGGGGGAGGTCCCAAGAATTTAAGTATCTTTGACAGGATCTGGGTCATTTCTTCCTATCTTACTCCACATATTTTCATTTTCCATCTACACATCTGCATTTTTTTTCAGATACAAAATGGAGAAGAGAAACAAGGACAAAGTGGGGGGTGGGGGTGGGGG
>VZTU01024531.1:27758-42558 GCA_013400835.1 Zapornia atra | reverse complement strand
TGGGTAAAATCAGTGCTTTGTGAGGTATTGTGGGAGAAATCATGAATCTTTAGTGATACATGTACATATCTCTGCCATTTAAATTTGTGTGTGTGTGAGTGCATATGCATCAGCCAGCAGTAGATGGCTTAAACCTGATAATCTCCATAGTAAATGTCTACTTCCTCCCTTCCCTGTATGTGCAAAAGAGATAACAATATGGTGCTCTGGGGATAAGTTTCACATATATATATATATATATATATATGTCTTGTTTTGGCTGCCTTTATGTTAAGTAAAGGTATAGTATAGTACAAACAGTTTGGAAAGACTAAATTTCTTGAATGACTAGGAAACTTAACTTTTAAGTTGCAGAAGTCACATGTAAAATATAATGGGAATTCATGTAATGTGATACAATCAAAGGCAATGCAAAAGGAGCAAAATCCCAATTTAGAAGCTCTTGTTAATGAAGTAAGAAAAATTTACTGAACACCAGCTGAACTCTATTGAGTGAAGACACGGTTCATTCTTCAACCTCTGTCTACAGTTTTTTTCAGACCCTGATGGATTGTGCTTTTTAGTGATACTCCTTTCTTTCCTAATAAATTATTCTGAGCCCTTCCTAGCTATAACATCCCCATTTTATACCATTAGTCTAACATTTTAACTTCTCCACACAAAACAGACTCCACTTAAATAAGCTGTGAATTGGATAAGCCAGCGTATCTGCCATAGCTGCACCTTTGCCCCCACTGTTGGCTGGGAAGGTTCCCCTTGCTTCACAAGGGCTCCTGGATCCCAAAGGAGTGCCCAGCCTCACACAGTGGGACCAGCTCGCTCCCTTTCAACCCCATCTTTCAAGTGACTGTATTGAATTCAAATGTATTGAGCTTTTCCTCTCAGTTCATACTAAGGACTTGTCCTGAAAAGCATTGAATAGAGCTGACCACTTAAAACATTTTTGAATGAAGCTGAGTTTTATCCGTTTGGAATTGTTCTACTTGGGTTTTGTTTGGGTGGTTGGTTTTTTTTTGGGGGGAAGGGGGAGGTCCCAANGGTGGGGGTGGGGGAGGCAGAGGCAGGGAAGAGAATTGCTGAGAGGGGAAAGAAAAACTGACACACACCTCAAGCCAGAAGAATTTCTGTTTTCACAAAGGAACTTGCAGTTCTCCAAAGAGCTGGCAGAAATAGCACTAGTCTGGTATATAATCCAGGTTCTAGTACTGCCTATGCTTCTTGCCTCAGGACACTCATACTTTTTTGGGATACCTCAATTTTAAAGCAGTATGTGTTGTCCTATATTTATTAGGTGCTTAGTTCCCAATTCCAGAAATAAACAGAAATCATAGTATGCCCAAAAGGAGCTTCATTGATCACTTTCTAAAAGCAGTACCTGCATTCAAAGTTTTAAAATATTGTATAACCACAGCAAGGATATAACAAAAGGTTCAGCTTCTCTAACCCTACAGGAAGATGTGCTACAATATCTCCACAGCCAATCAGCAGTAATACAAGCCTCAGACCAGGAAACTCTTTAAAGTACAGTAAGTGTGAACATTGCAACGGGGAGTTTCTCATTTCTACTCTTTTCTTTTTCTCTTCTTTACGCTTGTAGGATGGCAAGGCACATGTGAAGTCACTCATGGCGAAATTTAATGCAGGTAACAGCCCCACAGAGGATGTTTCTGGTAACAGTCGACCCTTCAAAGTCCCAGGACAACCTATCCAAACAGGATTACAGTCAAGGAAAGCCGCGCTTGAGAAATTTGCAAGTCAAGGAAATGCAACTTCTTCAGGACCCAGTGCCTTTCACAAACCTGTTCATCCTAAGCCTCCTCTGGGGGTCAAGCCTTCAACTGATGATAAAACAGAGAAGGATCCAAAGCCCCCGTATTTGAAACCAGTGGCACAAAGGTTTGGGGTTCAGCTTCAGGCAACTAACAGAGAAAATGATGGAAAAGCTGGAGTCACTAAACTGGCCACAAAACCCAGTGACTTGGGAAAAGAAGAGCCAAAGGTTCTGTATCCAAAACCTGCAGGGAACAGGTTCCTTAACTCTGCTCCACAAGAAAAAGAAAAAAATCTTCCAGGAACAAAACCAAATTCAAATCTTACATCACAAGAGAGTGAGGTAAAACCAGCCTTTTCCAAAGTAGCTGGTGTTAAGGAAAAGTTCCTGTCTGCAACTCAAGAAAATGAGTCCAAGCCTCCTTCCTCTAAACCACCTCTTGCACAGAAACCTTCTCTAAACAATGAGGTCCCCCACAATGAAGACACTTCTAATAAAAATGTTTTTCTGCAAAAAGGACTATCAGGCCCTAGACCAAATATACACTCATTTAAAGCAGCAAAGGAAATGGATGAAAATAGTAACCAGGTTGCAGAGGCTGCAGGCAGTAATTTTTCTAACATTGCTCTGAAGCCGACTGGACACTGGTCCAGCTCATCTCAAAGTGCACCCAAAAACATAGAGGAAAAAACTGAAGAAACAGGAATGAGTGTTGCCAAGAACATCTTTCTCAACAAAATCAGCCAAGAAGAATCAGGCTGTTCTTCTCCTAAGTTCCCTAAGACGAACACAGCACTTACTGCAGGAAGACCATCAGGTGGATCTCAAGAGAAAGAGGATGGGGACAGGAGCTCAGGAACCCCCAAGCGCAAAGCCTTGCCTCCACTGTTCAAGCTGGGCCAGCCCCCGCAGAAGCCTGGTAGACCTCCCAGTGTGGACCTGGAAAGGTTCCGGAAAAACAGCCCAAAAGACAGTGAGTCCTCTCTCTTTTCTCTTGCTTTCTTAAGCATTTGCTCTTTTATGCATTTATTACCTAATCCATTTCAGGTGGAATCCCCTCTTCAGTTCAGAATTAACATGGGATTGTGCCTCAGACAACCCCTTAAAGATTTAACTTATGCTTGTGTCTCTTTCACATAGGACAGAAGTTAAAATTAAAATTCTTCCTCTCTCAGTGACAAAGTGTGGTAAAAATGTTTTTTTACCACACTTTATTTGTTTTTCAAAACCACTTTGATGTAGCTATAACGTGTGCCAGGGAGTTTAATTATTTTTCTCAGCAGACATTTAAGTCCTGACTTCCTATAAAGGAGCTGCTGGTGTTGTGGGTCCTGTTCTCACAGGGACTTCCTGAGCACAGCTTAAGGGCTAACAACACGACATACTGCAACCAGCGGGTTGTTTTTTTCTTTTTCTACTTTTTTGTCTTTCACAATGACTAATTACAGCATGTTTCAATGCTGTCTGGGAAGTCGAACACTATACAACATCACAGATTCAACTGTTCCTGAGTGAAGCTGCCTCGATTTTATACCCAGATCTGAATCCAGACTCCAAAAGCATCTCCTGGACTTAATGTTTCATGAGGTTTGCATGACTTAATTCATGCGGCAGTTATTAAGTAGTACCCAAGGCTCTACCTCACTATTTTTCGTGAATAACCAACCCTCCTAACTTTGCCATCTAGGCATGAATATCAAGGCTTGTCACCAGGTTTCTGTGAAATTTGAGATGGTCTTGTGAAAATTTGAGACAGTCGATCTGAAATATCTGGGAGGACACAAATCCCTGTGATAAAAACAAGTGTCTGTGACTCCACTCCCACAGAGTTCTGCTTCAACAGGTTCCTTTCACGGTGTAAGACAAGTTGCAACAACAATATAAGCTGTTTTGAAGGCCCTCAAAATATGCCCTTGAAAATGCCATGTAAAAAAGTGGTTTCTTAAAGTTAGACCCGCAAATCTCCTGTCACCTCCTTGAACGAGAGATCAGTTGTGCAGAGGTTCTGAATATCATTAATTCTCCCTTAAACCATCTATATTTTAAACTTTTGGGTTAAAGTTTTCCTCCAAAGCCTTTAGGCACTCTCTCTAAAAAGTTAAAATCTGGTGATGGCAATAGACACGTTTCTATTACAAGTTTTATCATGGCTGAAAGATGCTTTCTCTTTTTACTTGTAACAGCAAGTGCTAGGAACTATGACTGCATAAGAAATCCTGATCACATTTTAAATTCAAAGTTTTAAGTTGTATGGTTCCAGAGGAAAGCTGTTTTTGATTTCAGTGCACATGAGAATCAGGGGCATTAAAAAATAATACTTAAAAAACCTTTTTTTAAGTATTTATTTTTTTTAAAAAGCATTTTCTTTCTATACTGCTATCTGCACTGAGCTCAGGAAGCAAACAACATGTTCAGTCCTCAAGTATTTTATTTTTTTTTGGTTCAACTAATTTTAAGCAGTTATGTCTTGCAACAAATTGTGTCAAATAATGCACCCAGCTAAGTAATTTCTGATAACAAAGGGCAATTTCACCTACATTAGTCTTCTCTTAAGCACCTCTCAGATTTCGTTAGAGATCAAATTTAAGACTTTTAAATTTTCAGTGTAGTCAGTGGGAAAGGGAGAAGCTCAATGCAGTGATGCAGAGCACTAAACATAGATGCCCGATGTAGCTGATGACAGCTGCTCCGAGTAACTGCACTGTGCATGTGTAGCACATCAGGTACATTTGTGTAATTTAATTGATACAAAATTTGTCCATGTGCTTTCTGTATTTCCAATACAGTGTGGCTTGTGTTTCAGTACCTTTGAATGCACGTAAGGCTGGTCTTTCAGAGACAGAAGATCTTCAAAGCGGTTATGGCTGGATGAAAAACTCAGAGCTGACTTTCTCTAAAGGCAGAAAGCCACACCAAAAATGAAGAGTGTGCCTTCAACTTTATATTCTGTTATTATTAATTCCACTCAAAAATTAGGAACGTAATTAGGACCGTAATCAGTAACATAAAATGTGCTTTCTTGTCAGCCGCTACGTTCTGATTTTCCTGTGTTACTCTGCAGTTATGGAAATGTTCTCCCAAATCCATGATAGGGGCCAGATCCTCAAACAGTGTAAATTGTGCATCTCCTTAAAAGAGTTAAAACAGTCTGAGCAACTGTCCTTTCTCCCCAGAGCACGACCGGCTTTACTCGAGCGCCCAGAGCAGTCTCAAAATGAAAAGACAGCATTTTCAGCAAATGGCACCAAGAGTTTTGTTAGCTAGAATGTTGAGAAATCCCAATGAAGGCTGGAAACATCCAAAAACAAATTATTTTTAAAAAAATTTTTTTCATTTATTTTTAAGTAATTAATGGAGGAATGGTTTTATTTGTTAATTTGGGCTTTGTTGTTGTTGTTGTTCTTTTTTTTTCTTTCCTGGTTCCCATGCAGTTGTAGGCACAAAGCATTTTCATCCTCTTTTTAAAACTGAAGGTTCGAAATATTTATCCTATGCATTTAAAATCAATACTGTGAACAGGGCTGTGAGGGTAATGCTAGAACTTTTGCTAGAAGGAGGATCTCCAGTTTTCACTAACCAGCAGCAGTGGAGTCTCCAGCCTGGATGAGTCATACTGGGAACAGGGGCTAAGGATGGGCACCACACAGGTGCCCAGTGTGGTGGCACAGGTCCTTCTCCAAACACATTACAAAATACACCAAAAGACATCAATATGAATCTATTCATAATGGCCTTGAAATTCAGCCTTCCCCTGTAGAGGTGGCATGTAGACCTCGATGTTCTGTTTGGCTTTAATTAATGCAGCTCATTTCTTTGTGACCAGAATTCTTCATACAGCAGCTATGGTGGAGAGACCAGGTGTTCTAGAGTAAGCCCTGAACAAAGTTGTTTTCAGCTCAACAAAGTTAATCATCACTTCTGGGTTTCTTGGAACGTTAACCTCTAATGACAAGACCTACCTGATTTGGAAAGGCAGTTAAACTGAACACTTTATTTTTTTTAACTGTCATTTCAAGAATCAAAGTCATGTCAGGAAGATGCCACCCCCACAGCACAAATTCTTCAAGCTCATTACTCTGCCCTGATAAACAGCAGCTTGCCATAGTTGTTTAATCTGCTGCTGTGATTCAGGTGCAGAGTAAAAAGAAGAAAGAGCAAGAGGAAACGCTTTTGCCATCCAATAAAGCTGTCTGAGATCTGGTCTTTGAGGGGCTGATCTGTACTAGAGCAAAAGTCTGGCTTTGCATTGTCCTTTAAGAAGATAAAAAGTCCACACATGTTATATTTGCGTTCGGGGCATGTACCTGGGGTGCAAGAAAAACTTTAAGTGCCTGATTTAAACCAGGACTTCTAAATCCAATGGCTCAGAACTATCAGTTCACTCCTTTTTCTATGGTTCTTATCCTTTTCCCATTAGGGGCTTTATTGCTTTTTCATAATCAAGTATTCACCAGTCATGATATAACTTAAAATGTTGGAGGCCAAAGGACTCAATTTAGATGCAGCAGTCTTATTCATGCATAGAAGGAGGATTTAAAGTGCCCACCATGCCTGCATTAATGCTGAAAGACACTGTTTTGTGTTGGCCTTTCTGCAGATAAGAGTGTGCTGCTGAGGAAAGTTTGACTACTGATCCATTACTATTTTCCAGTGAAGGCAGGCTTTAAGAAATTCCTGTCTGTCCCTATGAATACATGGCATTCTGGTAAATTCCCACATCATGTCCCACCCCAGCAACTTTCCCAGAGAGTAGATCATATTTACATCAGCTCTGAATAAATGAGATGCATGTGCTTTCTAGATTCAGAAAATAATAGTAATGACACTGTTTTATAATAAACACGAAAAGTGAAAACGGGGCTTTGTTAGAAAATAAGAAGAGAAGCAAAGTCATTTTGCCGACAGGTTTCCATGTGAAGCCACAGCCATAACGCTGCTTTCAGAGGAGAACTGCACCTGGGCTGAGCTCAGCGTGATCGTGTGAGTGCAGATGGCCACCCACATAACGCCAGTTGAAGGCTCGGAGTCCCTAGCACTCTGAACACCTCTGAATGCCCCGGGACCCATCAACACCAGGCCTTTAGCTAGGGAGAAGGTTTGGACGTGCACTGGGAGAAACAAAAGGAAACTCCTGAATCTAGGAGAAAAAAAGATATGTAAGAAAACTGTCATGATTTATAATATGGGTTATGGGTGTGGTGTATCTGCAGTCTTTGTTGAGGTTCTGTTCTGCTATGGATTGTGTATCCACACAGTGACACGGCTATTTGAGTTGGGTAAGACAACCAGAGAGAAGGGAGGAATTAAAATTTGAGGTACACTGTCAAAGTTATCAGTAGTTAACAAACAAGCACCACTCCCAAGGACAGAAAATGTCTTAACCGTCTTTGCAAAGCCTCTTAGAAGCAGTCAAAAGCTGCTCTTATTTGATGGCAAGATGAAACAGCAGCTTCCAAAGTTACAAAGAACAGGGGATTTTTTTATCACAGGATGTCACGGCTGTTTACTGCAGAATCTGGGCTTAAAAGGTGGATGCAGGTTTTCTTTTTTTACCTCAGTGCTCGACTGGATAAAGTTATGCAACGGCTCAGTATTAAGTTGTAAGGGGATAAAAAGAATTGTAACGTGAGCCAAACCATTTGTTTCCAAGACAGATGAAACTAAAAGTAGATGATGATCTCAAACAGCTCTGTTCAGGGTGGGGGTAGGTGTGTAATGGTGTGAAGCCTTTGTTTGCACAGGTGAACTACAGCATGTAAATCCCTGCACAGCTCAAGAAAGCATCAAAATTTTAATTTCAGAATAGCATGGAACTTATGTACAACACAATGCCTGGACTTTGCTGTATGTAGCTAAAATGTTGAATTTTAAATGAAATTTAAAAAGTGAAATTTTCGTCAAGGCTTTTTACTTAGTCTTTTATTAGATCTCATGATGTTGATGTCTGTTGTTATTTGTCTCCCATACCTTACCTGAAACTTGTGGAAGTGAAGCTGAAATTATGATCACATGGGTCTGCCAAGAACTTAATTTTCTGGATCTGCTTGAAAACAGCTGAAAAGTCTTGATAAGAAGTTGTATGTAGCTTTTAGTAGAAATGAATGCAAAAACTCTTCAGCCTTCCCCTAAGGACATTCCTCTCTCCTTCCCCGAAACTGAGAGAACTCAAATGATTCTTCTTTGATTATACTGAAATATTTTACACCTCTGAGAAACAAGATAATTAATTTTTGAAGTTCCTAGAACTGAAAACAATGCTCAGCTGAAATATAGAGAAACTTGTGCATTTATCATTGAAACCAGACCATAGCATATGATATCCCACATAATGTTCATAGTTTTGTACATAGTTTTGATATCACCTTCGTGGGTCTGACCTCAAAGGATTTGTCTTGGGATTGGTCTAAGGTCAGTTTTTTAAGACTCCTTTTCTAATTTTAATATTATTTCATCCAATAGTTCAACCTATAAGCTCCAAAAGAGGAGCAAATTAAATTTCCCTCAGTATTTTTTGCTCACGTCTTAATTTTCCAGCTATAATTGCATGCACTATAATTAAAATATTATGCATGTAAGACTAAATTTTTTCAATAAGCGCAGTGTGCACACATGGTTTCAGTCTGCTTCAGTCAGAGGGAAGATTTTTCAGGTTTTAAGAGCCTCTACAGCAGAGAATTCTAATGTTATGGAGGAAACCTTGCCACACTGAAGTTTCTGACGCATTACCTTTAATTGGTCAAAGATTCACTGTATAATTCTACAGAAATACATGGACAAGACTACAAATTAAACTGCTAGCATAGTTTACAGCACTGAAAAATATAAATCACTGCAATTTAAAAATTAATTAAACCATCCTGATAGAAATATGAATGAGACATATTATTTATCTGCCTAAGGAAATTGATAGATCTAATCCAAGTTATAGATAAAAGAAGTCTTGAGGGAAACCAACATTTAGTATTTCCCTGCAGCAGACTGTTCTGTATAGAACTTGCTGTTGCTGTGCATTGGGAAGCAAAAGTTCACAAAACCCATTGCAAATTAGTATTTAAACTCACTGCCCTTGATTATTTCCTTAGCTACAACAGTCTGCAATATCTTTCAAATAACTTGAAGTGTATTTTTAGTTGAAAAGGAATAAAACGTAATGGCACTTTCTTAGGACTCCCGCATAAACATCTCCATTTTTGTTTGCCAGGCCTGATGGGGCACACTTGTTCCCTTCCAGATCCTCTAATTGCAGTAAAATTAACAGTAAGATAGGGGTTGTTTATATCATGGCATGGAGGCACAGAAGTCTCCATATGAATTCTCGAGTCATTCTTGCAGTTGTCTCAGCTAAATCCCTTTGAGCTACCTGTAATCATTCCTGAGCTGAGACTTGACAAGCTAAGATGCAGAATTTAGGAGTCTGAAGATAAGCCATGCAAATGCACCTTTTATTTCTGCTGAGTAAGCCTAAACACTCAGGAGCAATTCCAAGCACATGGTGAAATGCAGTTTGCATTGTTTTGAGACAACTTCTGTTTTGAATCCAAGTATATGCCTAACATACTCTCTCAATAGGCCTGGGCTTCTGCAAAGGACTGAAAGAAACACATGATGCGTTGCTGCTGTATTAGCAAACACTGTCCACCCTTCAGCAGGGTGGGTGCCTGATCTGCCCAAAAGCAGTCCTTGGGATCACACCACACATGAAAGGAGTCTTTGTGAAGGGGTGTTAAGAACACTAGTGAGAAAGGAGAATTCATAAGGAGGGAAAACAAACAAACAAACAAAGACAGCTATGTCTTTACCATGGAAGGTTATAGAAAGGGAGGTGATAGAATAAAACTGATGGAACTGAGTAATCCTCTCTGCTTAATTACATTTGTTTTAGTTTTTGAAATCTTGTTATTTCATACACCTATATTAATTCACATGAGGAAACAATTTTGACAAACCTTCATCATTTGGCCGCGTTACCTGGGTCTCAGCACACAAGTAGTTTTGCTGCACCAAAGCTCTTATGTATTCTGAAACCTGTCTATATCCAAGAAAATAGTATGAATATTAATTATATTAATAATTTCATTTTCAAGCTCACAAGAATGATACAAACTGGCTAAAAGTTTCCCATTCTTTTAAGTTGATACATATTTTTTCTGGAAATCTACTTTACAACAGTGAAGTATATCTGGCAGAGCACATTACAGGCTGCTTTATAGTAAAGCGAGGAAAAAAACCAACTCACACCTTTTTCCTAGATATGCAGAAATATTGTGGAGAATAATTTCTGGACATGTTGCTGGTAACATTATTGGATAACACATTTTGAACCCTATGTTCACGTTCTCATGTTTAGTAGCTCCAAAAAATTATGTGTAGTCTGTTTACTCATAGTTGCTTGGCTTATGCTTCTCATATATGTAAAGTTTGACACATGCTGAAATTTCTCGTTGAGCTGGAAAGTCTTAATTTCTCTGTATTCTTTAAATAATGTTTTCTTTGTGGCTCAAAGCTGTCGAACTATGCAGCATGCATAATATTGCAATTGGACAAAAATATATAAAATACTGGAATGAGTATTCTCATCCTTTCATTTCCCAGACCTATTTTGGTTTACAGGTAGAAACATTTTTAATGAACCTTCGCTATTCTGTTGCATTACTTAGGTAACGATGCACAAGTTAATAATAAGTTAACTAATTAAGTTAGTCATCCAAATAGTTTATTATAGGAAACAGTCATTTCTGAAAGCTTTGATCTTAATTATTAAATACTAAAGTAAATATTCAATGCTACTAGAGAAAAATAAATTATCATTTCATGGTAAAGATGCTAAGAAGCTTCTGAAACTACAGTATACTAACAATTAATTATATCCTAAACGTTTAATTTTATTAATGAACATTTCTGAGGTCATTGGTTTCCACTCAGAACTGAACTCTCCTGAAATTTGTGCGTTTGGAACAGTAATGTTCCTTGTTTGAAGATCCTTAAGAGAAAATGTGCAAAAAACCAATGCAAGACTTTGTTGTATGGGAATATTTCATGCCACTGATGTTTTTAATTTTTAACCACACTTGCAAGCTATGTATGATGTAATTATTTGTCAGGTTGAACAATAGGTTTATGAAAAATTATCGACCCCTTCATGAGTTTCTGCTTTAGGAAACAGTCACATTTTAAGGAAATTTCTTCCTGTACTTTTTTTTTTTTCTCACTTTTGCATCATTGTAGCTTTTTTTTTTCCTTCTCTTCAAATATAAAATTTATTTTCAACTTTTGCTATCATACATGTCCTCCATATCTGAATACTTCCAATTGCTGTTCTTTCTTGAGTACGAATGGTATCGTACGAATGATAAAATTGACTGGCTAAGGTATATAAATATTTCTTACTAAAAAAGAAGTAATAATTAAGGCTTTTTATCAAACAATGAAAAGTTTCACCTATAGCTCAACTGGGAGTTAATTTTGTGTTCCCCTTTATATAAAGATAGGCTTCTGCATACAATTACACATCGTAATTTGAAATCACTTTCCTCATGCAGACAGCACTGACCAGGTAAAGGGTATCTGAATATCTAACATCAAATTTAGTCACCATAAGGCTCAGTCCCAAGACCTTTTACATAATGAAGTACTTCGGATGAAACCTGTGAGTTTTCTTTTAGAAGTAAAATTACGTGCATGCTTAGTATTTTTCATCTGTCAACATTAAATATAGATTTATATGCTCACTTGTGGGTGTTTATCCTTCATCTGCTTGTCTGCATTCTCACATAGAATGGGAAAAAAAGCTATCACATATGTGGTAGGGGGTTTGATATGTCATGTCCATGTCATTTTGAGACTATAAGAGATTGAATAGGGTTTAAGTGTTATGTGAAACATTATTGGTGCAGTCTGTGCATCTGGTCTAGAAACAAGATTATCCAGTTGTGAAGTTCAGCTTAAAAAAGGACAAATTCTCCACTTCTCTGGTCACATTTTTCATTATGTATAAGCAACAATCAGCAAAGTAGTCCTAAAATGGAGTTCCCCCTTTTCCCTTCCTCCAAAATTCCCCCTTCTTTGGAAAGTAATTTCCTTTCTACAAAGCTGAAAAAGCAGGTTTACCATCTAACTTTAAGTAGAATCAGAAGAATAAAAGACAAGAAAAAGAAGAAGGGAGTGTACCTGGGCATATCTTAACGTGGAGCCTGAACTCAAAGAGTGCAACAATCAAAAACTTCTGTGGGCTTTGTTTTCAAGGTGTGAGCAATCTCTTAAATAATCTTTGTGTCTCTGTTGTTAATGGTATGCCTGACAACAGCATAATCAAAAGCATTGAGCTTCATTAAAGTTGCAAGTTTACCTGCTTGCTTTGGGCAGCTCCAAAGCAGCCTATTTGTGCAACCTGAAACCCTGGCTTCTATCTGTATGAATATGAAGGTTAGGGAAGCGGAGCCAGCCGAGAACAGCTCTCTGCAAGCTACAAATAAAGTAGGAAGTGGGTGATAAGCTGCTGCAGATGTTCTTGCAGGTTCTTAGCAAACACTCTGTAAAACGCAGAAAGGCTTCCCAGATTTTGCATGTAGTAATGTTAAAGTGTTTTGAAGTAAAACTTAGGTTGCATTTGCAGAGTAGCACAAAAGCATTTTGTTGATCTTGTAACTGCTTTAAAAATCCTGAAGTCCTGTTCTATGCAAACTAAAGAAATTTATGAAGATACTTAAGATTCCAGGTACATTTTCCTGCAGAATTTTTGGAGACACTTTGCAGTAGCTGAACATTGTCAGGTTTTCTTTAAATTTATAAAAGCAGAAGGGGTTAACATCTCTCATCAGTAGCTCATGGCATCAGGGGGTCTAAGGGAATAAGATCTTACCAAAGGTCATACTCTAGGCTAGAGAAAGAGAGGAGGAGGTGTCCTTTTCAGGATATGAAGTGAAGAAACAGACTTTCCCCTGCATATGCAAGAAGTAGGTGTGATCAGAGTCAACTTGAAACAGAAGCTACTGTGATATATATCGCCACTCAGTTCCAGTTTTGTTTAGCATGCAATCTTGGACTTCTGTGTCGAGGCAATGGATGTCTTGGATGCTGCAGCTTGAGACCTTAAGAGTTAAGTCTTTGTGGTTAAGTCTGGATTGGGTAATGACTGGAGACCAGGCTAGTGCCTTTGCAAGTGTGTGCGTTACTGGTGAGATGCTGCACAGCTGTTCTGAGCTAACTGTAATTTTTTAAGCAGCAAGCAGGTAAACATTATTGTTGCAGATCAGCCAAGGTGTGAGAAAAATACAAATAGCCCTCTGCCAGGGTGGGATAATTTCCTACTTCAAGGGAGATTATAAAAATTATTATTTGCCATTGTTGCCAGTTAAAAACTCTGCCAAGTAATATCTTTCTATTGCAGCAAAGGTTGAATTGATTATCAGGGTTTGTTTCTTCAGCCAGTGGATGATGAACTGGCTGGTGAGCGAAACTGGGTGCTAGAAATGTCTTTTTTCTTTGACTGTTTCTGTTCTGCTCAGGGTGGTAATTAGATACTGTTCTTCACCTGTTTGCCAGTCCCTCATCCACGCAGTGAGATACACTGGTATTTAGGGAGGGAATAAATTTCATTTCAGCTTTGCCAGTAGTGGAGACCATCTCACCCTTGTATGTGAGTCATATTTATTTTACAGTTTTGAAAAGGACTGAGGAGAACTGGCCATAACCAAAATACTGCTTCCTGTAAGATCCCTATCCCTCCAAGTTCTGCTTGTTGTGTGAGTTGGTCCAAGGACTCCAGGCACTGCTGAAATTTCCCTTCAGTTTGCCACATGCTTCTGGTATTAGCCTCTTAGGACAGAGTAGTACAGCATCTGAAGATTTCCACGAGGTGAGAATGGATACCTTTCTCTCATCCTGCCCTGAAACTTGCTTTTGGCAACACAGAGTTATGTGGCTTTCAAATAGCTGGATTTATTTTGGGCTTTTACTCGTTTCTCTGTGAGCTCACAAAGGAGAGACATGGGAATTATAGAGTACTGTTATATGCAGGTAGGTTTTGTCTGAGATATTGTTGAACACAGAATATTTGGGCTTGAAGGGGAGATGGGCTCTTTCTCTAAGAAAGTTATCTTTCTCTAGGATGTTATGTTAGCTATCAAAGACATATCAGTATTTCTCATCTATAAGCCATGAATGGCAAGGGTGAAAAACACGAGTTTTATATCAAGACAACTTCAGCATCCTGAACTTTCTGGTAAATAAACACTCTCCAAGAATTTAGATGACCTTTCGGTCACTGTAGGTATGGAGGTTTTTTGAGAAGGTTCCCCAACAACACAGGAGAAGTGTTTGCAGTGTTCTGTGCGCAGTTGTGCTGTAAGTGCTGAGGCTCTGGGCAGGATTACAGATGTTTAATACCACAAGCAGCAGTGTAACAGGGTATTTGGTACTTTCTATGGACAGTTTCGAAGGCAAGTTTCTCTAAGCAGCTATACAGCTGCCAGGTTTTGAGGAACTCCTTAATTTCAATCTGTTCTTTCATTTCTTTGTGAAGAGCATCGGTTTCTGACTGTTTCTTCAGTGCAGCACAGCAGGAAACAGCCGAGAGTCCCAAGAGAAGAGCCTATTTGGAGACTGAGGTGTTAATGCCTCAGCTACCAGGTGTTAGCGCAAAGCAACCGCACAGTAATGGTCACTAACACCGCTTCCTGTGACAAGAGTACTTGGGAAGCCAGGATGTAATTTCAATTTGATTTCTTGTTCTGAGTACCCAGAGCTGACTTCAGTTCCACTATACATGCGGACCCTTTCCATCTCCTCAGAGTACCAAGTGTCTCAGAGACACAAAAAATATGGAATTGCAGTCAAAATGAAACATTCCATTAAAACAGGAAACAAAACATGACTGAAACTTTTGGCTGTGTGGGCCTGACTGTAACCGCTTTCTACCCAACTCATCCCATTATTTTCAGAAAAGCATTTTACACCCACATCAGTCTCGGTCATGAGTGTAGGTAATTACACCTCTGAAAGCACAGTCAGTGATAATAGGAAGGGAAAAAA
>VZTU01024531.1:632-18369 GCA_013400835.1 Zapornia atra | reverse complement strand
AAAAAAAAGCCTTAAAACCTTTTCCTTTCACTTTTTGTGTTTAAAAACCATTTACATTACTAAAATAGCATCAAGACTCCTGGGAATTGGATCCCCTATGCTTAGTAGGTTTTGCTTCACTGGAGTCAGGTATAACAGTAACCAGTGCTTAAGAGATTTCAACATTACATGGTAACTCATTGCCCTCCCATCTAAGGGGACCCAAGAGACTTCCAGACTAAGTGGGGCGGAATGGGATAGGGCACATATCAAAGTCACTGTCAAAGCCTAGGGGATAAATGATGAGACAGTTCTTTCTGGTTCATATCGGTTTTATAGAGCTGGCGGTCAGCGTGGTGCCACAGTTTACAGATCTGCTGGTCACCTTCTGCTAACTGATGCCTGTTCACAAAGCTCCCCTGTGCCTCTTTCAGTGTCTCTGTACATAGTGGGCGGCTTTGGTTTTTTTCCTGTTATTCTCTGTGCACAGTCAAGTCAGTGATTTTCTCACATCATGGCCTTGTTCTGCTGTGGAGAGACTGACAGGAGTTGAGAAGCATATATTAAAGGAAATTACCAATAGCTAATAATAGTGCCCTATCCAGAATTTTTCAGGCCTCAAGTCTGTTTTTTGGACAACTCCTATGAAGGGTAGGTGTTAGTGCACTGAATGCTCTCAGACTGCAGGCTGCTCTCTTGCAGCCATGAAAGTTTGTTATTATTCTTAAATGCAAACAAGTATATTTTAGTACATATTTTCTTTCCCATTTCTTCACCACCTATACAGGATAGATATTCCTGAGGTAGTCTATAATTATAAACAAATACATGGGTCTGCAAGATCACATATGTCTTAAAGCCACAGATACTGAGATCCAAAGTAGTTTCTCCATAACACATACTAAAGAACTCACAAAGTTAATTCCAGTAAGCAGTGTGATCTCTTGTAAGTACTTGTAGGATCATTTATACAGTATAATTGTAAACACAGAACATTATGTGTTAGACTTATTTATGTTTATGAACATTTACTCATATGAGTAGTTCTGCTGGAACTACATGCTGCCCACTGGAATTAAAAATATGTCCGTTTTGAGAACCTGTGAAAGGCTTCAGAGGTTAGCCTGCTGGTTTTAGTCTTTTTATTTGCCAGTCATTTCTTCAGCTGCTCTACTGCTATGCCATTGCCCTCTCTTTTCATTCCTGATTATTAATCTGGGTGGTTTAGTAGGTAGGAGCGATGCCTTACTGTTTATTTGCCTAGACTATTCATTTTAAGTATCAATAAAACAAGTAGTCATCGTTACAGTTATTTTGTCTTTTGTCTGAATGTTTGGGAAAGAACTAAATTTTTCTACATCTGTGGTTTCTTTTGTTGCTTCTTCTCTGCAGCTAACGGGACCCATCCAAGTCCTTCATCAGGCACGGGTTTGTGCTGACCACAAAGGAGGGAAGAATGAGCTGACTGTCAAACAGGGTGATGAGATTGAAATCATTCGCCTCACAGACAACCCAGAAGGAAAGTGGCTGGGCAGGATAAAAGGATGTTGTGAGTTCTTTTTCTTCACTGTGCTCCTGTATGTTTTCACTGCATGACAGCACACATGTGAGCATTGCACCGCAGTGTAGCCTCACGACGGCTGAGTCACTGGCCACCGAAGTAAAGAATTACCACAACTCACCTTCCTGTCCTTAGCTGGCATGCAAGGCTTAATTCATAGTAGGAAATTATTTTACAACATAATGTTACATCTACAGGCACTAGGATAACTTAGAAACAATATGTTGGGATCTTCTTGGACCTATTTAAAAGTAATTCCATGTCACCCTTCAAATAGTATCAGAGTTTGGCTCCATGAAAGTAATAAGGATTGCATTTTTTAATGTCTTTGTATTAAAAATATCATGGGTATTTCTAAAATAGAAGCAGGGAATATAAGGTCCTGTTTTAAGGGTGAGTTTGTCTTGTTCCTAAATGTACAGAAAGTTTCTAACTGATTTCTAGATTTTATGTTGCCTGAATTCCAAGATGTTTCTCTAATTTTATAAATATCATCAGGGGATTTATGAGTATGATAAGGGCTCAATGATCCTGGGCTGTAACAAGCACATTAAAAGACTGATCCATAACCTCATTGAAAATTACTAAAGCACTTGCTTGTTATTCAACAAAGCTAAAATGACAATAAATTCAGTAAGACAGTTCACACATGTAGAACTGGACAACACCAGCTGAGCACTTTGTTGTACTGGAGGTAAAAAGACATAAAGGAACTGGAGCATGTCTCATATGAAAACAGGCTGAGACAGCTGGGACTCTGTAGTCTGGTGAAGGGAAGGCTCAAAGGGGACCCCTTGTTCTTAAGTGTCTGATGCAGGGGGGAGTGTAAAGAAGATGGAGACAGGCTGTTTCCAGTCGTAGCCAGTGACAGTGCAAGAAGCAGCAGGTACAGACTGAACCACATGAAATTCTGCCTGAATATAGACACTTTTTCACTGTGAGAGTGACCATGCAAGGGAACAGGTTGCCCAAAGAGGTGGTGGATTCTCCATACATGGAGATCTTCAAATCATGGTGGGACATGGTCCTGGTCAACCTGCTCTAGCAACCTGCTTGGGCAAGGGGATCGGCGATGATGATCTCAGAGGGACGTTCTTATACCAGCTTTCCTGTGATACTTTCAAGTTTTTTTCATGGACCATTTTGTACATAGGAAAATTAATCTTGGTGAGGGCTCAGAGAATGGCATTTTATTGAACATGTGCAGCCAATTAATTAATTTACCTTTAATTAATTTACTCTTCATAAACTTATTTTTACCTCAGCAAAACTGCAAAGTGTAGAAGGCTTGTACCACTGACAAGTGGCAATGGTACAATCCAATTTTTTTCACAAATGCTTCAGGCTTAAATGTTCACAGGCCAATAATAGTCTGTGAGGAAGATAAAACAACAGAGGAAAATCAGTTCTGGTTATTTAAGCAAAAGGAAAAACCCCACAACGTGTTGCAGATTGGAGGGGAAGCAGACTAAAAACTGAGATCTCTCAGTAACAGCAGGGTGGGGGATTTTCCATTTTCAAGAAATGCATGAGAACTTTTCACCTTTAAGAAAATTGGTTCATGCTCTCTTGGTACAGGCAGTATGCCTCTCTAAAATTCCCCTCAGACCAACTGCTCCACCATAGGTTTCTCCTGAGCCATTGCACTCTGGTATAACATGAGCTTTTTAGGTAAAGTACAGGGACAAGAGGATAGCAATGCGGCTGCAGTATGCCTACCAACCTGAAACAAAATCAGTGCAAAATGTCTTTCCCTCCTGCTGACCTGTCAGAATCTTTTTGTCATGGACTGCCCTAAAATGTGCCGCAAGACTGCAGTGGTTTCAAGGTTAGGTAAGAAAAGGAGCTTGGCCCATGAGTCCTGCTGTCTGCACAGAAAATGAAGCTGAGAAGAGTTTGGGGGAAGACCTGAGATATGTATTTCTGTAGACAGATTGAGACTCAAGCTGAGGCTGCTTGGAATGAGACAATTCTTTGAAAGTTTTTGAAGATCACATAAAACAATTGAATCACAATTGAACCTTCTATTAAACTCATCCCTTTACCATGAGCTTTAGAAATGTGACTTCCTAATTACATGGTTTCATTCATTTAGATGGATACATTAAAACCACCATGGTGGAGATTGATTATGATTCTTTAAGAAGAAAGCAAAAACCATCTACCAGAGCTGCTGTGAAACAGCCAGAAAGTGACCAAGAAGTGTATGATGATGTTGGAGAACAGGACAGTATTGGCAGGTATGTATAAAGTATGCATGAAATGAACTAGTGATTCACCCTAGTCAGTCTAGACAGAAGAATGACAGAATCCCAGAATCTCAGAATGGTTGGAAGGGATCTCTGGACATGATCCAGTTCACCCCCACTACTAAAGCAGGATCACCCAGAGCAGCTTACACAGGGTTTTGAGTATCTCCGGAGAAGGAGACTCCAGAATCTCTCTTCACAGTCTGTCCCTATGCTCTGTCACCTTCACAATGAAGAAGTTTTTCTTCATATTGTATTGGAATTTCCTGAGTTCCAGTTTGTTCCCATTGCCCCTTGTCCTGTCCCTGGGCACCCCTGAAAAGTTTGGCCCCAACCTCTTGACATCCACCCTTTAGATATTCATAACCAATGATCAGATCCCCTCTCAGTCTTCTCCAGGATGAGCAGACCCAGCTCTCTCAGCCTTTCTCATGAGAGATGCTCCAGGTCCCTCATCACCCTTGTAGCCCTACACTGGGCTCTCTCCNCTGGTGCCTGGGGTTATTCCTCCTGAGGTGCAGGACCCTACGTTTGCCTTTGTTGAATTTCATTTGGTTCCTCTTCCAGCTCTCCAGCCTGTCCAGGTGTCACTGAATGGCAGCACAGCCTTCTAGTGTGTTGGCCACTCCCAGTTTTGTATCATGTTTTACAATAACAAAGCAGACTCTTGTCACAAAAGAATGGACAGTTATATCAGAGACATGTAACTGAGCTGTTCAACCTGAAGTAGCCAGAACAACAATGGATTCAGGAAGCACTCATACTCAAGAGGAATGCATATGATTGAAAGATTGCCTACAGTATTGCAGTCCAAACAAGAACAAAATGCAAAACATGCAGGATTACAAATCACCTGCAGGAAGCACAATTCCCTTCTGTTTTTGAAGTCACATACTGGCTTTTCTAACATAGAAGGATAAAGGACCCTAAAAGCAATGGAAGCACTCACTGCACTGGGGAACTCCTGATCACTCTCATTGCTCTAGACCTGTCACCAGCTTCATTGCCCTCCTTTGGGGACGGTCCAACCCTTCAATGTCTCTCTTGTAGTGAGAGGCCCAAAACCAAACAGAATACTCTAGCTGTGGCCTCATCAGTGCAGTTCCCCAGTGCAGTTCCCTAGTCCTGCTGGCCACACTAGTTCTGACACAACCCAGGATGTTGTTGGCCTTCTTGGCCACCTGGGCACACTACTTGCTCATGTTCAGCAGGCTGACAACTAATCCCCCCAGGTCCTATTCTGTCAGGCAGCTTTCCAGCCACTCCTCCCCAGGCCTGTAGCTCTGCCTGAGGTTGTTGTGACCCAACTGCAGGAGTTGAGCCTCCCAGTGCTGAACCTCCTTGACCTCATAAAGCTGGCTTCAGCCCAATGATGCAACCTGTCCACAGCCCTCTTTAGATCCTCCCTACCCTCACGTGGACCAATATTCCCACACAACTTGGTCTTGTTTACAAGCTTACTGAGGGTGTACTCAATCCCCTCATCCAGATCACTGACAAAGATATTAAAGAGAACTGGCCTCAGTACTGACCTCTAGGGAACACCTCTTGTGACTGACTGCCAACTGGATGTTACTCCATTCACCACAATTCTTTGCACCCAGCCAACCAGACAGTTTTTTTACCAGCAAAGCATACACCAGACCAAGCCATGAGCAGCCAGTTTCTCCAGGAGAATGCTGTGGGAGACAGCGTCAAAGACTTTGCTAAAATCCAGGTAGACAACATCCTTAGCTGCTGGAACACCCTCATGAGCTCCAGAAACATTGCTTAGAAAGATTGGCTTTGAAGCTGGCATTCTTTATGCAACCAATACAGATTCTCATCATCTCATACTTTTCCAGGTCACTCAGTATCAGTTTTCATCCCTGCACATTTGTCTCATAGCATCATCACCCAGCCAGAAGAGTTGCTTTAGTCGTTCTAGGTTTTAGGTAATCTGAGTATTAGGTACTTTGTTTCAGAAGTATCTTTAACCAATCCTTTCCATTATGGCAAGCACTATAATTAGCCACCTCAATGCAAAGAATTTAGAAAATTTATTGAATTCAAAACCAAACAAGAATACTTCACTGTTGTGTATTAGAATAAGTGTAAGGAACTTGGAAGTATGAATGAATGGCTTAGGTTCCTGAAATCCTTTAAGCTGTATTTTGACATTTTTATCTTCTCTACTGATTAATAGCATTCTGTTCAGTTCATGAGCATGAATCGTTGGAAGGTCTGACATACATCACCATGTTCTGAAACCACTGTAAGAATGCCATACTAAAAAAAACCTTTTGACCAAATACTATTATCTCATTATCAGTAGTATTATTAATATTCCAAAATTAATATGTGACTAAGGCTGTTGTATTTCAGGATTTCTTGGCACAAGAGTTTAACAGATACCTTGTTTTGATGTAAGGCTCTAACCTGGAAATAATCTCAGTTACTGTGAACCTATTAGGGTTTTTTTCAATTACTTGAATGCTGGGCTAATACATAGTCCTTGAAATGTTAGAAACAGGCAGTTAGAAGTTTAAAGCATCACCCAGTGAAAGCCAGTTATCAGTAACTTCATTTGTTTACTGTGTCACCTCAACGGTGTGGATGCACTCTCTAGTGTCCAGTGATATTAATATTCCCATCAAGTTTGACTACATGACCTCTTGAGATCCCTTCCAACATGAATTATCCTATGATCCTAAAGTCACATTTTTTATTTTATTTTAAAGATATCAACAGGCATATAAAATATATGCTAAATATCATAAATCGTCATAGCTGCAGACACCAATTTGCACTTCACTGAAAACGACATTTTATTAGAAATTACTATCAGTTGCTAACAATAACTGGGACAAATGTTCTGCTTGTATGAAAATGTGCACCTCCATTGGCTTGAAATATCTGCACTGATTTATACAAATAGAGGATTTGCTTCACAGCGTTACTTATAAAATTCTGTACTTTTTTTTTTTTACATTAGCTAAAGATGGTATAGATAACTTCTCTCTTACAACTCTAAATTACTGTGAATGATATTCTGAATTCTCTTTTCTGATTTGTAATTAATTATTTCCAAGGAAAATAAACAAAGCAGAGTATTTTTTCCGGCTTTATGTGAATCTACTAAAATGTAATCTCTCCTCATCTAAGATCTAGTTCACTTATGAATCAGTTGACACGTTTTCTTTAGGATTAGTGAGAATGCAACTAACTTGGCTGTAAGAAATTGGCGTGAGAAGAACTGTCACATTTAGTCATGGCCCATATAGAACACACAAGCATGTGCCTGAGCTTCCACGGCAGAACTTCTTGTGCTCAGCTGTCAGTGTCAACAAGTGCCAAAGCCAAAAGGTTTAGAACCAGTAACTACACAAGTGATGGGTGATGATAGTGTTTTCTTTTTCCCAAGGATGACTTTTTTTTTCTCTAAAATGTCTCTCATTTGCTTTTCCAGTCAGAGTGGCGGCCAAAGTGGAGCTGGAAGTAAGTTCTACATACACTTGTTGGGGAGAGTTGTTTGTATACTGCTTACCTTTAGATCCAGGCTCTGCAGCTTCCAGACAGTGCAGTAATCATCCGTAAAAGTGCTAAATGTTAGCTAACAGGCAACAAATGAGGTGTAGTGGACAAATTAACTTTCTTTCCACAAGTGGGATTTTGGGCAAGAAAGAAATTTTGTCTTCAGATACTGTGAATCAGAAGCATGCCAGAAGATGATAGAACTTTGTGTGTGTGTGTGAAGGTAAATCATCCCACAACGATCACCAGTATAATTGGCAAAATATTAAGACGACTGAATGTATCTGCGCAGGAGAACCCCAGTTCTGAAATTGCCAGTAGTGCTACCCCTTAAAGCTGCATTTGAACTCCTGATGGAGCTAAGGGGAACTTCAGTTTCAGCAATACTCTGGAGTCCTAACCAGCATGGCTGCAGTAGTTTCACGCTGTCAAGAAGACACATTCAAACCCAGTTAGCACGTGTATTTATGTAGCATTCTCTGTTGATCACAAGAGCACAGCTCATCTTCTCAGCTTAGAGTTTAGGTACTAGTCATGGCAGAAGCATCCCCTGGCAGTGCTAAACGAAGCTGCTGCCAGCTAAGTACAGATTTCAGTGATCATTCTGACCAGTGGCTAGAACTGTAGATGGAAACTGAGCTAACATTGCACTGAAGAAGTTGGGGCCCAAAGGTCAGAACTGAGACCAAAACGGGGAGCTTACATTACACTTGCCTCTGGCATCTGTGGATGAATGCAGGATGTCACTTTGTTGAGACTGTTGGTCTGACCTCTTCAATCATCACTCGAGTCACACACAAAAATTAAAAGTCATCAGTTGTCATAAGGACTGAGCCCAAATCAGCCATTTAAAATTCCATCAAATACAGTGCAAATGCACTTATTTTTAACATTCATGCTCTTATGATTAGCAGTGCCCCATTAAAAAGTTGTGGATGGCATTCACAATTGGGACAAGTCGAAATCATGGTTTTAATAAATAGGCCGTGCTGCTTCATAGAAAGATTCCACTTGCAAGGATATTGCACAAACTGCACACACATCTGACATACTTAAAAGGCCAGTAATGAATACCCTATTCATCAGCATTAAATATAAATGCATTAATTCACTGTTTTATCTCTTCAAGAGATGTTCCCACTTCCTCCTTCTGATCAAGAAATTTATGATGGGATTGATGATGAAGACACTGCAACTAAGTAAGTTTTTATATCATTTCAGTAATTTACTTCTTTAACAGAGTGTTTTCAATCTTTTGTATTTTTTGTTCTTCCATTTTTGTAGAGAAGTTTTGTTCTGTAATTAATTTTGGTATGTCAGAAAAAGCAGCTGCAATCATGAAAATCCCCAAGGCCCCAACTAGACAGAATAGCTCTGAAATGTTAGCTTGCTGAGTAACAATATGAAAACAGTAGGCCACTAGNACATACATATTTATACTTTGGCATTTTAGTGTTTAGCATTTAGGCAAGTGTCCTCACCCTGTAGTATATATATACATATATATATACATTGTTGACAATAATGAGAATTATGCACATCAATGGAGAATTTAAAATGGACCTTTAAAAAAAGAATTTTACGTTTTAAATTGTGATAATTACATGCATACTCCAAAGGTCTGTATCACAGGATGAAGATAAGAATGGTATCTGGTCCTGGGGAATCTTGAAGAAGCTAAAGGTCAAAGCTGACAAAAAGAAAAGTGTACGAGAAAAAACAACCAAAGTCAATGGGGCAGAAGATAATGGAGATTTGTTGTAAGAGTCTGCCAGAAAAATCACAGTGCACATTAACTAATTCTAATAAAGCATTGATCACATGCTACTAACATGTTCTCACAGCAGCCTAATGAATCATGCATCAAATTGCAGCTCAGGATGATACTTTTCTGCAAAAACACTGACGTCCTTTCTCTTCACCTGCAAATTATAATTACTCTCTTAACAAGCTGTATTTATTGCATAAGTGTGGTAATTATAATATAAAAAAACCTTTTATTTTGTTCAAAAGCACTGAAATAATCCACCATCCTTGTGCCATTCTGGTGATCTAAGTTTGCTGTATCCTCAGTTAAAATGTACTTTGCTCATCAGTACAATGTAGCTGAGATAAACTGCTGAATCTAGTCCCATTAATCCAAATTTTAGGAATAATATGCCAATCAGAAAATAGCAAATATTGTCTTCTCCCCATCTTGCCTAGATCTTAAATCAACAACTGATGTTTTTACCACCATCTTCTCTCATTCAGTTCTGAACCAGTTTACTTTGATTCAGTGGTAAAAATACATTTAGACCATGAGTATGGCTGGTGTCAGCAGAGCTTCACAATGTCTGGAGATTACTTGGAGGCCTTGTGTTGCAGGTTTTTTAAATGTTTTAAATGATGCAAAAGCCTATTAATGAGATAAAAATACTTAATGAACATCTTTTCTTTTTTCCAGCACGTCTCCTTCAAGAAAGCAGTTTGAAAAAGGTAATTAATAGCCTATTGTTCAGTCTCCATATTGATTTCTGATTCTTTTTTCTGTATATGTTACTCTGTATCATGTTAGTCACAAAAATACATCCAAGGAAGGAAACAGGATTTCCTATTGCTTAGCCAGTTCCAGCAAACAAATTTCAAATATTGTGACTGATTTGGCTACATATAAGGAAATATAAATACACTGCAAGCTCTCTAGAAAACAATTTCATGTATTTTTTAAGAAGCCAATTTTTCTATGTGAGTCTTCCATCAGTTCATTTTATTTGACATTATGTACAGATACACTTGGAAACAAGCTCTTAGTGCAAGACTTCAAAAGTAGAGGATGCTGTTATTTTGATGACTTGCAGTGTCTTTGTAACATAACATACACTTATCAGCTCAGCCATGGAATAAAAAGCAAATTCTTACAAGTTTTTAAGGCTGTTGCCTGAACTGATTTCTAAACATTTTATCTCCCACTGTGATTTTTCTAGCTCTGGATTGAGGTCTCGAACAATTGCTTGCTCTCTACAAATATGCTGAATGTGATTCAAAGTGTATTCTTGGGATAGGAAATCTTTTTACTGCTGTGGCATTGCAAGATGGCCTAAAAGCTAACATACATGTGATTCATACCCTCTTCTAAGCAACGGTGCATTGACCAGACTGCTGCAGTGCCTGAGCGTACATTAACATCAAGTCCCAAAAATATACTTTGATGCAACACAGTGGGAAATGGACTAATTAAAATGAAGATTAAAGGCTATTGCATTAGCCAGCATGTGCTACAACTTGCTTCAGCTTAAGAAGATTAAAATATCAGTGAATACCTATTATTATTAATAAAGAGTCTTATTCTGAAAAGGTGGGCTGGTGTTTGTTTTGCACTGTACATGCTGCAAAACAGAGAACCCACAGTTACTCTAGATGATAAATGGCTACAGTACTTGCTGTAATTTCTTGTCAACTTAGCAACACTACTGTAGATTGTAACACAATGTATTCACTACTAGAAAGATCACATAAATTTCTGTTCCTTTAAACACTATTGTTTCAGACTGTGGAGACGATGTTTATGACGATGTAGACTCTTCAGACTTCCCTCCTCCACCGCCTGAACTCAGGCAAGTGAAAATGGGAATTACTCCCCTGATTAGAAATCTGTAATATATTGTGAAGCATTTTCAATTTAATATATGCTTTACTTGCTGTTGTCAGGTTTTGCAGTTCTCTGTAATGCGGATTCCCCTGTGTAGCAAGGTCTTCTATGGGAATATCAGACTCTTGTAGATTAAGGTGCTTGACATGGCTTCAGAATTTATTAATAGGATGAGTTAAATCAAAGGCTGAATTTTATTGGCACTCAGTGACTGACAATTAAAAAATGTATATGAAATTCAGTAAAATATGTTATGATAAAACCAGCAAAAATTACAGATTTGAAGATGACAAGATTCACACTAACACCCTAAGGTATCTTAAGTCAAAGTGGATAGATAGATAGACAGACATAAAACATAGAGGTACATACAGGCAGAATATTTGGGCCCAACAATATGTGTGACCCACACTCATGAAGGTAACTGTGTGTATTTAAACACATAAATAGGTAGGGAGCTGGAGGATGGAATCTAGCCTAAAGTTAACATTTCCCTCTTCACGTCTGGCATACAGTGCATCGCCATTCCTCAGTGGGTGATAGTTGAGACTTGAGGGGGCCGGCTTGTCCTGGCCTTCCAGGAGTTTGTGCCCGAGAGGCATCCCAGCACAAGGGAGATGCTGGTCACAGTCATTTGCAATCCAGGAATGCACAAAGGGTCTCACTTAGAATTACTATTTGTAAGGTTCACAATGAGTGACTTTTGTCCCATACTTTTCAACTTTGGCCCAGCTCAGATGGCAAAATATTCTGGTACTTTCCACCAGTTGTACAGACTCAGAACTTTTCTGGCCATCACCCCCTTTTAGGCCATGACCCAGGTACAGGTGCACCAGCTGTCTGGAGGTGATTGATAGTCCTTATTGTTCCCAAACAATAGGGGAGCAAGACCGTCATGGTCCAAGTACCGAGGTACCAGGCTGTTACGGTTCCCAAGTGAAGCGAGAACCAGGCACATTCAGGAGGTGCCTTAACGCTCTGGTGTGCTGCCCTGGCGTGTGGCCCAGAAAAGGGGTTCAAGAGGAGGGGGGTTGCATCACCACAGGGACTAACTCAGCAGCTGTACAAAAGGCTAACACGTTCAGCTGCCTCCACAATGGGACACGTGCAATTCAACCTGTTACCCAAAGAAAACGTAGACTTCACATAAAATGTCCCTTGCCTAGAGATTCTAAAGGGTTGAGTATCATTCACCTAAACTATTTTTGGTAGATGTAAAATACTGGTGTAGCAGGTAGATACTTCAAATAATTTTCCATCATCACATGTCTCAATACATATATTAAGATCAGAACTTAGTAAAACAGAAAAGTAGAAATGACAACCCCAACTTTTTTTTTTTCTTGTGAAATCAAATCTGTATTGTATTATCCACAGTAGTTTTGTAGAGCAAGAGAAACATAGTGAAGACACATGAAGCCAAATGCATTTTCACTAAAATGATCAGAAAGGTTGTCAATACCCCAAATGTGTTGCTAATTTTTTTTCCCCTGTAATTTCTTGCTTTAGTTCAACATCAGCAAGTTTTGGAAAATGTAAGTCAGATGAAAAAGATGCACAAAAGCATAAAAAGATGGAAAAAGAAGAGAAAGAGTTCAGAAAAAAGTTCAAAGTAAGTTTTGTTTACATATTATATAAAGATTAAAATATCTGTGTGGTTTCCTCTAACTTGTATGCCCCAGTTTGCAAATAATCCATTATTTTGCCTATGATAGGTAAAGTATTACTACTTATAAAAGATATGATCTGAGCATTTGTCAGTCAAAATAACAAGCATGGGTACACACTACATGGCATAAACAATTATTTGCCCAATTTCCCCAAACTTAGTAATAAATTAGAATATATTGGTCTCAAAAGACATGGTAATAAGCTGTATGTTGGCATTTTTTAACCACCAGCTCTTCATTTTATTTTTGCAGTTTGAAGGTGAAATTAAAGTTCTTTACTCTACCACCACAGTTCAGGATGTGCCCCAGAGAAAATGGGGACCTAAAGACTTACAAATTAAACCAGGCGAATCTCTGGAAATTATAGAAAGTACAGATGATACCAAGGTCCTATGCAGGAACGAAGATGGAAAATGTAAGTTTTACTAAACAGCTGTAATACAAATCGAATTGTCAGAGAATGATTGAGTCAGGAAGTGTAAAAATCCCTCTTCCCTGTCATATTAAAGCACATCCCTGTATTTTTGCTTGCCTGGTGTTTGACAAGAGGTCGACTGTTGTTATTTTATTATTGTGTTTTAAGAGCTGCTTGCCTTAAAAAAAAATTAAAACTCCAGTAGACAAGTGTGAGAAAAAGGACAACTTAGTTATTTAAATCTTGCTTTGCATCAGCTAAGACTGCCAGATGTTTTTGTTGCTTCTGTCTCCCTCTAATTTGCCAAAGAGTACAGCCATGACACCCCACAGAACCTAGTAAAAGTAAAATCCTCGCTGCACCTTCGGGAAGCACTTGCTTGTTGATTGCAGACAAGGGAAAATCAGTACCAATATTCTTGCTTTGGATTCCAGAGATGGAGTTAATCTTTTCACCAGGCTGGAGGGGTTTGGGGTAGGAACGGAGAACTGCCTACGAGCCCTCCTCCCAGCCCGCCGCTGATCGAAGGCGTATGTCCTCCTTGGCGCGCCTGCTGGTTTTGGGAGCTGCACAAGGCCTGTCAGCGTTTCTTTGAAACTCTTGGCCAGGGTGTGCACTGGCAGAAGTTTTTGCATTTTTTGGAGAAGTCTGGACCATCTACTGTTGGTTTCGATTTCTGAATATGCTTCTGTTAAAGTACTTTTCCAATCTCCTAATGAAAGTTCACTTCGTGTAGGAACAGACTGCATTCAGAGTGGCAGCATCCTTCCGGTCACGTTTACATTTTACCTCTGGCTTATGTAGAAGACAGTCCAATGCTATAAACCTCTGGAAAGGGATTCAGTCACTTTCCTTCTATTTTTTTCCCCTCTGTACTTAACTGTTACAGTCTGGAGTGTAGCTGTCTTCCTGGCAGGCTTGCAGGGTGAGGAAGAATTTCTTGCATAACAACACATATGGTTTTCAAAATACGGATTGCACTAGTGTAGCCACTTCCCAAAGAGCAGCTTTCAATGCTGTCTTTTTTTGAATCAAGTTAATAACAAAGTAGAAAGTAGTTCATGTTGGCTGTTTTCCTCACATAGTCTTCAAAGCCTTTCAAATACTGACAGGAGCTACTGCTTTGCTATGCGTAAGAGAGCAAAACAAATAAAAATATCCTTCCTGAAAATCTCTGAATAGATCTCTTCATTTTCTCATTAATTAGTGAAGTTTTAATCCCACTGTAGTTAAGCACATGCCAGTTTTGATTATTTACTCTAGTTGCTCTACTCTTCACATCTTCAGGCTATGACTTTACCTTTTGAAAGACAGATAGACTCAAAATTAAGAATTAAAGATGTTTCTGTTATTTTCTTGCACATGAGTTCTATCATTTGATCAGTAAGTCATAAAGCACTTCCATAGCTTCATACCTCTATCAGCAGTTAACAAAATTACAAATTATAATTATGTCTTCCCACCTTTTTAAGCAAGGTCTGATGACCTTTGGAACATATTCTGCTATCACTTACTTTATTTGTGAATAAATTATTTGAAATTTCCAAAGTGAAACAAGGAACTGATTCTCATTTACTTTCTCAAATTCCTTCTTACTGATGCCTTGGTCTAACTCATGTATTTTGAAATATAGAAAAGCCTTCAATTCACTTTCACGGGCTTTGCTTAAACATTAGGCTATAAAGGGATTTCAGTGCCTGAAAATCTAAGTAATGTCCTCTCCAAGCTGCCTTTACACTGTCAGAGAGTAGCTGGCCTGATGTGTCACAGATTTCAGTGGTACCAAGTTATCAAGACAGTGTGTGCTGACCTGCTGCTTTGCTCCTCATTATGGAAGCCACATAAATATGAATAAGTTAGTTAGAATCTGAAACTTTGGGCATTTAATTTTGGATAATTAAGTCTGAAAAAGTATGAGATCAACAGGGGCTTTATCTCCCATATATTTAGGGTCTCAAGCCCATCAGAAGTGCCTAGATTATGCTTTGCAGCAGTAGGACGGGCACATGCATGTCTGGCCTGCCAGCACCCTGTGTTTGTACACCATGGCTGTAAGCAAAGAAATTTTGTTTTCCTGTATTTCGTGTGAGAAAGTGAAAAGAAGAAACAGCGAAGATTACATTAGTCAAATGATTTTAAATTATTCCCAGTGACACTTCAGAAGTCCTGAAAATTACTGGACTTTGCTTAAAGATAATTTTAAAAACACAACATCTTGGAAAAAAACTCTTCATTTCCAAGCCTTTATCCCAGATAAAATCTGAGGAAAGAACCAGGCTAAGAATATCCTTGATAGACAGAGCTTTCCGTATATGTACTGACTTGCAGTCAGCTGGTGAGAATATGCAGGTGGCTGAAAATCTGTAGCACTGAGTTCTCTGACTATTGCAGATTACCTACCTTTTGGTAGGCAAAAGGTTTAATAGAATTTACTTAAGTATCAAATTATCATGACCCCAAAGATACAAATGCAGGCAAATGAAGGAAATTATATCTTGCATAGCTGCAATCAAACATTAAATGCATAGAATTAATTTAATTCACATAACTTTAAGTCTTAAACAGAAGCTAAAGCAGATTAGTGTAAAATAAAAGTTTTCTTTAAAAGTGCAGTGGTTTTTATGGCCTTCACTGAGCAAATCACTAATCTACTTTATATATAGCAATTAATTAGTGTAGCTATTTAAGCCTCCTAATGAAAAAAAGAAGGAAACTTCTATAGTAATTTTAAATATAACAGAAGATCACATTTCTCCTTTAGAACTGTCCTAATTTTGTACCAACGTACTAATGCTTACCAACAAATATGCTATTATTGTTAAGGCNAAGGCTTTCTCTTTATGTGCATATGTTACACCAGTAGACAAGTATTTCAGTAGGTATCTTTACCAAAGACAAGAAGTTGGTTTTTTTTCCAGAGATTAAATATGTTGAAGAAGAATATGTGTAATTTTATCCAATTTCATTAGTAACTCCACAGAGCATTAGGACATTTTTTTAATGTATACAAAAAATTCTTACTAATGATACAATTAAAAACTTTTAAAGCCATTGCAGTCAGTGATAATTAATTGGTGTACACAAAAGACATTTTTGTCCCTGTAGGAAAATATACATATTTCAGTTATTTATTATTATAAATATTATATGGTTGTTATTATTATACCACATTTTTGAGCTAGAGTTTATGAACGATACTATATTTTGTGTTAATAACTACTGTTTCACACCCCTCGCATGTAACTGGGAAATTAAACTATGAGATGAAAACCTAATCTTGCATAACCTGTATGACTTTTTTCTCCTTTCAGCACTAGTTTTTTACATAATGGAAACTACTGCAATAAAACAAGAGAATTGACATTTTATTAATATGTTAACTACTTGATGCCGTAGACATAAAACTGGTCTTGGAGCTATTGTTATATTCTGGTTCCCTACCTAAGGCACCACGTTATACTAAACAAGCAGATAAGAATTATTAAAACTAAGACTGGACATAGCAAAATTATATTTGATTATATGTCCTCTGTACATTATTATCCAAGTGTTATGTCCTTCTGTGTGAAAGAGACAAAAGACTGCATTTCACTTGAGTTAGCAACATAAGAAATAANGGCTATGTTCTGAGAAGCAATTTAGTTCAGAAGTAAGTACACAGCGATCTTTTTAAAAAAAAAATATTATAACACTCAATTTTGTTCTAAACTGTTAAATAAAACTGATATGCAATTATTTTAGTATGTCATTCTAGTCCTGGAAATTGAGTTGGTTTATGGAGTTTAGATTTCTCAAGAGCTAGTCACATACATCCATGCTGGAAAATTTCCAAGTCCCCATTGCTCATTGCTTAACCATAAACTCTGGTTTAAACCATGAAAAATTACACAAATTAAGCATTACTGGTATTACGGTCTATTACCAATCAGCACTTTAATGTGATTAAGTGTATTGATGCAATTTTCAAATGTTTACCTAAAATGGACCACTTTTTCTTTTATTTCAGTCTTACTGGAAATGAGCAGATTTGGCCCAGCATTGCCCCAAATAATTCCATGGTGCTCATTCAGCATTTAGATTCTAATCTGAAACTCTCCTCAGACAAAGCCTTTCCGTTTCCTTCAATGGGCTTTATGCTAGACCCATAAATATCAAATCATATGACACTTTTAAAACTGAAGCCTGCAAACTTATACTGACATTTAACTTATCTATCTTACGGGCTTCCAGGGTCCTGTTCATGCATCTAAGTGACATATTTTGAAAATTCCTGTTCATTAAGCAAATTTCATTTCTAGACATTGCCTAAATTAGTTATCTAAAATTCTGCTCCTGCAAAACCATTATGGCATTGCAAAGTACAGAAACAAGTAAGAATTTCATGTGTATGCTGATTTATTTTTTCTTACTTATCTTTTCTGGGGTTTTTTTGGGTTTTTTTAATTGAATCAGTGGATAGTTAAGTTTTTATGAAAATATCTCTGAGTGTTTTAGAATAGCTACTTAAAAACTCAATTTAAAAGCCCAACCTTTCAATAAAGCATGGGTCTGCGTTGTTAGAAATTAACAACGCAGCTCTACCATTCACTGAAAATCCTCTGACCTGTCTTGCTCAACAACGTACTGTACCCACAAAGGTTGCACTTTCCTAATTAGCAAATGAATTCCTGAATAGTTACACTATTTTGTGTCTGAATGCAAATAGTGATATCTGATGTC
>VZTU01024528.1:0-16318 GCA_013400835.1 Zapornia atra | reverse complement strand
TGGGTAGAATTTCCTTCCTAGCAGTGTCAAGAAATTACTGTTTCAGGTACCGGCTGAAGTGATTTCAACTGGAATATTTTTTTTTCCATCTTTCTATTTAAAGCAATCTATCTTTAATAAAGAGGTGTAAGTACTTATTAAAATATAGGTACTTGCTGGACACTTAACAATATATTTACCTGTGTACTAACCTATGACATGGTTTTGTGGTAAAATGTGTTTCTATAAAGGCTGCAAACATTAGGAAACAGCTAATATTTTAGTAATAAAATAAATGCAAGACAAAGTGTTATTTACTGATTAAATATTATTTTTCATTAAGTAATATTTTACTACACCTTCCCCCTNTTACTACACCTTCCCCCTGTTCCATATGAAAAATTGAAGCAAACAGTAGTTCCACCCCAAAAAAAAAAAAAGTTCTGAACCAAAAAGTCTTAAAATTGCTGGACAGTTTTCCCTACTGAATAGGTTTTGGGTGAAGTTCTCATTGCTGAATGTGCAATTGAATTCTGCACTGCAGAAGAGAAATTTGCATCCACAGACAGATCAAAGAAATAATGTTTTAGCATGAGTTTTTAATTAGTTCTCCTTGGGCCAAATTTGTTCTCACTTGCAGTGGCCATCAATTTTGCTATTCTCAATTTATATGGAGGAAAGTGAAATAGAAAATCTGCTCTCCTAATTCTGTCCTCATTTTCATACCTTATTGACAAATAACCTCCTACAATCTAGATGTTATTGAGCTTCTCCTGCCTGTGATTTCTTGAGTTTTATTAGTAGCAGGGTTTTTTTTGAGGAGCAGATTTTATTTCTTTCAGCATAAACTTACCACTCTCAAATTCTAAGAGGTAAGGAAATTCACACTGAAGCACTCGTTAGCTGGTTCTCTATGATACTGAGTTCCCACAGTGATTCGAGAATATATTTTCATTTTAGCCTTGCAGCTCTTCATCTCCTTGGGGTTCAAAAAATATAGAAGGCTTCCATTAGACCTCTGCAACACTGGAACTTGCAGAGTGATTTAAAACAGTTTTCATTTTAGGCCTGCAGACTTAAGACACAGGAATTGGAAAATATGGCAGGCTTAGCTGTATGGCTACAGCTCCAATTGCCAGGGTTATTTCTGCATTTTTTGTTTGCTTGCTTTAGAGAAGCTTTACATTTCTATTATTCTTGCAGTTAAGATTTAAAAAAAATTAATTAAATACACAAATCTCCAGTAAAAGTTTGCATATATATAATTGATGGAATAAGAGGTCTCTTTCTAATTCCAGGGTCTGGAAATTTGCAGGGTATTAAAACAGGATTGCAAAATACATTTGGGGAAAAATAATGGACTAAATGGGTTGTGACACACAGAGGCAAATATGAGAAAGTTGAGAAAATGTCACACGTGACAAACTCTGTGGCTGCAAGTGGAGACGAAAATGTTAAACGCTTCAAAGTTAAAGAATCAGATGAGGTAAGGGTAGTGGTTCGTAGGATTTTACACAGCCAGGATCTGCTGTACTCCGTAGAGTGAACAGCATTATGCTATACTCAGTAGAGTGAACAGCATTATACATCTGATGGCAGTGAGCAAAATATTTGGAGCCTGGGTTCAGTTCAAGTAGAAACCCAAGAATATGGTTGGGCCTATCTACAAATTATGCACAGAAGTAAAGCATTTGCACATAAATGAGGAGTGCCCATACTAGGTAGAAAAATGTCCCTTCAACCTTCTTATTGCTGGACTGAAATGATCAAACTCCCTCAGCCTCCCCTCACATGCCATGTGCTCTTGTCTCCTTAGAGACAAGGATTCCCTTCAGTATGTCAGTGTCTTCTTTGTACTGCTGAGCCCAAAACCAGACATAATATTCCCCATGTGTTCAGACAAGGGCCAAATAGAGGAAATAATAATTTCCTTCAACCTACTGGTTATGACATGACCAATGCATGATGGTATGTTGTTAGCCCTCATTGCCACAGAGGCACACTGCTCAACCTGTTCAACACAAGGACCTCCAAGTCACCTTCCACAAAGATGCTTTCTAGCCATCCAGTCCCCAGTCTGTGCTTTTGCATGGGCTTATTCTCCATGAGATGTGGAAATAGGCTAGGGACTTTTTTTTATTAAATTCATGCTGTTTATGGCAATGCATTTCTCCTCAATGTTGACATCCCTCTAAAAAGCAACCAAGTCCTCCAGCAAATTGAGCATTCCTCCCCATATTGAATTTTACTTTTGTCCATTCATATCAAACTCCAAGTCACTACCTATAGGAAAAAGCATCAAAGCAATATTGACCACAGGGAAATGTCACTCATATCTGGCCACCAGTGGGATTTCAAAACTCTGACAACTACTCTTTGAGCCTAGCAGTTCCAGTCATTTTGCTATACACTTTGTAATCAACACATCAGCAGTATATTAACTAAATTTGACCATATGACTGCAATAAGAGTATGAAAAACCAGAATGAAATCCTTACTAAAATCAAGATAAATTACGTACACTGATCCCCATTATATGCAGTCAGTTGTCTTACTGTAGAATACAAAATTTGCCTTTGATCATAGAATCATAGAATCACAGAATGCGTTAGGTTGGAAGAGATCTTTAAAGGTCACCTAGTCCAACACCACTGCAGCAAGCAGAGACATCTTCACTAGATCAGGTCACTCAGAGCCCCATCAAGCCTGACCTTGAATGTCTCCAGGGATGGGGCCTCCACTACCTCTCTGGCAACCTGTTCCAGTGATCTACCTCCATCATATTGAAGAACTTTTTCCTAATATCCAACCTAAATCTCCCCTTTTCGAATTTAAAATCATTACCCCTCGTCCTATTGCTACACAGCCTTGTAAACAGTTCTTCACCATCTTTCTTATAGGCACATTTCAGGGATTGTAAAACCACTGTAAGGTCCCCTCGGAGCCTTCTCTTCTCCAAGATGAACAAGACCAACTCTCTCAGCCTGTCTTCATAGGAGAGGTGCTCCAGCCCTTTGATCATTTTTGTGGCCTTCCTCTAGACATGCCCCAACAGGACCATGTTCTTCCTGTGTTGAGTGCTCCAAAGCTGGATGCAGTATTCCAGGTCTGCAAAGGGGCAGAATCACCTCTCTCAATCTGCTGGGCACACTTCTTTTGATGCAGCCCAGGGTGCAGTTGGCCTTCTGGGCTGCATATGCACACTGGTGGCTCATGTCCAGCTTCTCATCCATTCCCAAATCCTTTTCCTCAGGGCTGCTTTCTAGCACATCATCTCCTAACCTGTATGGATAACGTGTTGTCCTGACACAGGTGCAGGACCCCGTGCTTGGCTTTGTTGGACCTCATGAGGTTCACCTGGGCCCACTTCTTCAGCCTGTGCAGGTCCCTCTGGATGGCATCCTGTCAGGCTGGCACATTAACCTCACCACTCAGCTTAGTGTCATCAGCAGTCCTAGTCACCCTACTGTCCTTCATTTGCTTGGATGCAGCTTTCAGGAATTTTTTTTCCACGGCCTTTCCAGGAACTAAAGTGAGTCTTGTAGTTTCCCAGATCCTCCCTTTTGTCCTTTTAGAAAAATGGCACTTTATTTGCCTGTTTCCATTTGTCAAAAATCTGCCAAATTTTGACCATTCAAAGATGATAGAGAGTGTCCTTGTAATGACATTTGTCAGCTTCCTCAGCACACTTGGATTCACCTCATCTGGAACAACTGTAAGGTTATTTTTAGGTCCTGACCTGAGATGCAGACACTAGTACCAGATTCACATTTTCCACAGTAGCCAACATTTATAAATTTACAGTATGACCTTAGTTTTCACCACATTGTTCTTCCTAAGTTTTCTGTATTCTACCATGTTAAAAAGTTTCAACTTCTGTTCTCCTAGCTGTCTGCATTTCTTTAAAACTGACATTACAAAACCTCTAGTGTAAAGGCAAGATTAATTTCCAGACTTCAGAAAAGTGCACCTTGTCTGAAAATTGAACTGGAAATCTCTGTATGTCTTATTCTACAACAGGAGCTGCACACATGCAAATAAGATAAACCACAGCTAACCCTCCTTCTCCTCTCCAATCATCACCATGTCCTTTCTTGTCCTCTGAGGCCTACAAACATCATCTCATCTGTAGCCTGCTAAGCCATTAAACTCCACAATTAGTGGGGCTCTGATTCTTTCCTTCCTTTCCTTTTTTTTTTAACTGTTAATGCCACACCACAAGTACACTTGCATTACAGCTCTTTATGCACTGAACTGAAAAATCGATGTGTTCACATCTAATTGACAAGCTTAATTTAAGCATTTGCGTATATCTAGTAAGGCTACTTTTCATACAGTGCTTTCCACACCTGAATCTCAGATTACTCCCTGAAGAAATCAGCATCATTATCTTTAGTTTTCAGATAGCTAACATGACCACATATGCTTACTGAAGTTCAGAAGCAGGCCAGAAGAAGAGTGAGAATGTTAGCACAATGCAAATAATCAACAAAATGCTGCTTCCCTAAGCTGCCTTAAGAAATCTTCCTTAAAAGCTCTCCAAGGCACATAAAAATTTCTAACTTTGAATATTTAATGTGGACCTGAAATACATGGACTTGTGTCCCTCTATATCAATTGTCAAAACTACCATTTGAAAATTATTTTGAGCAGATAAACTCTCTTATGACCATTTCTGAAGCATCTAGATTATCACTGGGCATTATAGCGTAATCTAGATATGATAGAAATAATGTATCAACATCCTTGCTAGGATTTCTTCCACAATGAGAAAAAAAAATATATGGAACAAAACATTAACCAAAAAATACGCTTCATTATTTTAACTACAGTAACAAAAAACCATTCAATTTTTCCTATGACTCAAAGAAGGTTTCCTTTTCTGCCAGTATAAGGAACATGCAAAGCAAATGAACTTTAATTCACTCTACATTGCATGCTGGACTGCAGCTAAATATTCATGATTTCTAAGAGCTTACTTTGCACTGAACTGTCAGCTATAGAGGTAGATTACCAACACAACAGGAAAACTCCGTGGCTATGAACATGAGCAGTTGCTCCATAAAGTCCATAAAAAGCACACCTTTCCTGTGGCCAGCTAATCACATAGCAGCAGCCATGACTGACAGTTGACCAGTATAAAAATTTTAGGACCAGATAAGAACAGTGGAGAGATCAGAGACAAGACAACGAAACCTTACTAAGACCTGCTTGAAGCAACACTCTACATGGAAGAGTTAGAGACCACACAATGTGGCAGGTGTTGTATGCTGTTGAGAAAACCCAAGAGCAAAAGTGGATTGAAATCACTTATTGGAAAAGGTAGGGCAAAAAAGTTAAAATTCACTGAGAATTGAAGTTTTATGTTACATTATTAATGGCTTCAAACGGAAAGAGGGTAGGTTTAGATTAGACATTTAGAAGAAATTCTTGACTGTGAGGGTGGTGAGGCTGTCACAGGGTGCCCAGAGAAAATCTATGGCTGCCCCTGGATCTCTGGCAGGGTTCAAGGCCAGGTTGGATGGGTCTTTGGGCACCCTGGGCTAGTGGAGGATGTCCCTGCCCATGGCAGGGGGTTGGAACTTGATGATCTTTGAGGTTCCTTCCAACACAAAGCATTCTATGGTTCTATGATTCTATGATTATTAATAGTATTAGAGCAGAATACATAATTATAAAACTTCAAGAGTAAAAGACAAAGTGCTGCCTTCTCATGAGCTTACATGACAATAAAAATTATCATTTTGCATGTTTTTGTTTGTACCTCTTGCGAAGATCACTGATTCTTTTTGTACATCTTGGACACGTATCATACTTCTTATTTCACTATTTTCTACAAAGAATTTTCCAATCATTTTCAAACTAAATAGGATGGAATGGATAAGTAAAAGAAATATTCACTCTTATGTACAAAAACTGAGGACCTTTCTCATTACAATCATATTTGTTCATCCTTCCTTACTGCAAAATATAATACTCCTGAATATCTGAAGAATTTTATGAGAGAAGGTTTTTGTCACTTTTTCTCATTTTATTTAGTGGCCCATATGTAGGAATTTTATAGCTATGAAAATACATTCCACAAATTAGAGATGTTAAAGGCCACTTACTGGCTGGCCAGCCCATCTCTTTATTTAAATATTCATTCCTACTCATCTTACAATCACAAAGCATGTGAATTACTTTTGGAGGAGTTTATTGTGGAAGGTAATGAGACTATAACTCTGCAAGCTGTTTGCTAAGGTTCTTGGACAAAGAGGATTCAAGCAACTGTCACCGACTGTGCCATAGGAAAAGGCCAAACACTTGATTTTTTGATTATGTATCTGATTATGCCATAGCTATTTATGAGCCTGATCCCACTGGTTATAAATTAATTTGAAAAGTTTATTTAAATTTTTAATGGGGAATCTTAATGAGAAATCATGTCTCAGTCTTACTTGATTTATATGCAAATTGCAAATTCTTTCTTCCCACTGAATGCCCTTAATGCTTCTTTCAAATAAAAATGCCTTTGACTGGACCATTAGATTTTTGCTTGCAGTTGGTTAAAATCAGTGTATTCTCTAAGTCAAAATAGTTACAAAGAAAAGGAAACAGACAGCTTTTCATACTTCTAACTACTATTATGTTTGTAAGAATTTTATTTGCATCACTGAAGGTGCAGCTGATTCAGAGAGATCAGAGTCCTCTGGATGTGTCAGGCTTTGGGGTCTATAAGCATTTATTGGAGATCTTGTCAACAATCAAGGTGTAATTGTTAACAGAAAGAAAAACACAGGTAAGTTTATTATCAAATTAGGTAATAAAACACAGACCTATACTGTAAGAAAGCAGTGTTGCAAGGATACATAGCATAGCTTGACAAATAAACATTTAGGTCTATTGTCAAGGTTTACATAAGCATTAATCGTTCAGTATCTGTATAACCGTTCTCTATTCACTCCTGCAGCTGATATCTCGTGACCCTTAGTGGATTGTGTTCCAGAGATGTCAGCCCACACAACAGTCTCAGAACAGTCCTGCAGTCTTTAAGCTCAGACTATTTCTAATTGGAGTGATTTGGCTAGGCACTGGTACAGTTTGCCCAAGGAGGTGGTGGAGTCACCATCCCTCACGGTGTTCAAGGAAAGACTGGCTGAGGTACATGGGGACATTGCTTAGTGAGTAATATAAGTGGTAGGGGGATGGTTGGACCAGATGATCTTGGAGGTCTTTTCCAACCTTAATGATTCTGTGATTCTGTGATTTTTTTCACACTTCTTAAAGATATCCCAGAAGTCACCATCCCTTAGGAAACCAGTTCATTTAAGAAACTATGTAAGGTTTCAATCCAAGCTACTGTCACACACATGACGGATCTTCTTAATTTCACCTTCAGGCTGGGTCAGAAGTGGAGAAAGAATCTTACTTTTTTTATTCTGACCTCATTTGCCCACTCTTTCTCTGGCCTAACAATATCAACCAGGCTTCCAGCAAGGTCTTGGTTCCGTTTCACTGGAGAAGTCAAGAACTGAAAGCAAAGACCAAACTTCTCATCTTTGGTCGTCACTTCCAGATCTGTGCTGTGACACAATGACTAGAAAGATCAAGAACTTCTATTGACTTTGTTTCATTGCTCTGTGGGCAAAGAAATAATATTGTTTTCCGGTAATAGAGTACCAAATTAACTTCAGAGTACTGTAAGACAAACTTTAGGATACAACATTCCTAAAAGCACATCTATTCTCACAATCTGTGCACATATAGTATTCTTAAAATAAAATATTTGTTACTGAAGCACTATATAAAAATATAACGTGGAGCAGGTAGAGCATAATCAGATCTGAGGGGGCTTATCAGCATCCTTCATGGCACATAGCATAACAGTAAGTGGTAAAATTGAGTTGTGAAGAGAGGAAGGGAAGATTCTTCTAGTTTCAGTAGTCTTCAAGTAAATTAAAAGATGCCTATAAATCTTTCAAATATTTAAAACCAGTAATCGCAATTTTACTCATCAGATAAAACATTATCACTGAATCTTGTTTCCAACTTAGTTGTCTTTACAACTCAGTAAGTAGTTTCTAAACCCATTGAACCGAGATGCTTAAACGAAATAAAGTAAATCTGAGCTTATTTGACAGGCTTTATCAGCACTGCAAGTGGCATTCACATACCTGTTCAGGTCCTGTGTTCAGCCACATTACAGCATGATCCCATTTAAGTACTTTTTAATTTTTGGAAGAAGATATGAAACATTTGAGTCAATACACTTTAAAAATGACCACAGGTATCCAGTAAACATATCTAACAAGGCAAAGACTGATGATTTACTTCCATACTGTCATGATGCAGTTGGCTCACTTTGAGGAACAAAGTAGACAGCATACCCTGCCTGCAGACTAGCAGTCATGGCAATGTGTGCAAATGGAGAGGGTGATATCTGAGGGGTCAGTGGATAGACCACTTTGGGTGTACTGTCCAACAGTTACTCAGAGATATACAAGGAGACATAAACATCTGAAAGGATGTCAGAGACCACCTGATCCCTTTTCTGCATCTCTTCCATGCTGCAGGACTGTGAAGGATGCAGTGTAAGCTGCAGTGCAGCTCAAAGGTACACAAATGGATCACGGAGAACTTCAAGAGAGCAGCAAGGCTTGGGTTCTCTCCAGCATCAGTTGTCAGCATGCGAGCAATTCCCAACAAAAGCCTCTAGAAATATTCAGAATGTTAATCTTTAATGAAAAATCCCTTAACATTGGTCAAAAATTAGAGGGGATAAAATAAGTAGAGAATGAGCATTTCAGGAAAGCATATGATTTTAAAGGGAGGTGACTAGCTATTTCTGCAGAGTGAAGCATCCCTGTAATTCCTGACTTTATGCTTTTAATCCCTTGTTTTCATCTTCCTTACAGATTTCATGTGTAGACATAACACAAAAATTCATTCTTAATGCTCAACCACATGTACACGAACACATCAGCTACTCTGAGATTGTCACACTTTCATATCCAGCTAACAGGAAAAATGTGTTTGACAACCACTGCTTCGACCTCTTCCTGCTAATTAGGCCCTACTGGATTTCCGGCTGGATTCCCCAGCTGGTAAGAATCGAGGAAGCCAACAGAAAGAAAGGGGGGGAAAAAAAATGTAAAAAAGTCAAAATCATCATTTGTTACATTTTTCTCTTATTATCATAGAATACCCGTGAAAAGATCTTATATTTTATTTTTCTACTTAAATACAGTGAAGATGTAATAACATTAGTATTATATGGAAGCTCGGTCTTTGCTGTTACAGCAACTTTTGAGCAAAGCTTTGGTAAAGAGATTGAAGAAGCAACAGTAATCATGGTGCACTTGGAAGTTGCTATGGTGTTTATTTCTTCCTTGATGAACAGCTGCTATAGCATTTTGCACCATTAAAATTGTATAGTTAGTTTCTTAAATGCTAAAAGCAATTTCTGCAGGGAATTAATTGCCTCTCTAAAAGCTTTAATGATTTTTTTTCTTATTTTCCATTTCAGAAATACTTTCGCTAGCTATAGACCAAAGACCAATTCTTATAGTGTCAAAATTATGCATTGACAATGACAGGTCACTAAAATTCTGCTTATCCAGCAGGATGAATTTCATTGCAATAGTTTAAATTCCTGTTAAAGGCATGCATCTCTCTGCAGGCAGGAGAGTAATCAAGGCAGTAGTGGGGGGAGAAATCCAGCCCTGCCATCTGGTTGAAAAAAATTTAGCTTTCTGAAGAGGAAGGACAGCACAGCTTTTGCTATGAGATGAAGCTATGAACAATTCATTAGCTGTGTGCTCTATGTAGAAGGATATCTCAAAATCTCTGCTGGGATATATCCTTAGACTAAAACTGCTAGGGTGTGCTTTTCTGGATCAAATGGAATCACAGCTTTGACCAGCTTTATTTTAGAAGAAAATTCTGTCTCATGGTTGAAGGACTCTAATGTCCATTTAGCACAGTTCTTGGCAAGTTCACAGCAGTCCTCAAGGTCTTTTTCTGTAATTATCTGAGCTGCAGCTAACATTTCCCTAGGAACCAAAATGGAAGAAACATCTGACAAAGTGAAAAACCCCACAGATAAACCCAGACCAAATTTCATATTTGGTTCCATAGTTATTTGTATTACAGTAGTGCAGGACTACTAACATTAGGTATTATGATCTTCTTATGAAAGATATTGAAATATATTTCCTCTTCCTGAATGCATTAGAAATGCATTCTAAAGTAACCAAGATGGATGCAGACAGGAGGATTTGTTGGAAGAAGGACCTCAGTAGCTGGTACAGTAATTAGTGTCCTCCAAGTGTCACTGATATGACTACAAAATTGTCTATGATTTTGTAGATACACTATCAAAGAAATTCCTGTAAAGAAGATTCAACATAAACAAATATTTAGCTTTGCAATGCCATCTCCCCCCAACCATGATAGAAACCATAAACACCTTTTTATTGAAGAGACTGAAGGTGAGAAATGGCATTTAAAAAAACAACAACAGTGAATTCAAACAGCAAATCAGATATCAGATCAACAAGAGTAAGTATTGCTTATGATAGAATGTGTGCAAAGATGGTTCTACAGTCCAGTGTTAAAATAAAGACTACTGTTTAAAGCACTCAACCTTTTTGTAATATAAGCTATAGGGCATAGAAAATACTGTCTCTTAAATAAACAAACCAAGCTTAAAAAAAACCCTAAACTAAGGTATACTTGCAACACTTAGGAGGGAAGATTTAAATTCCAACTCTAAATTTAACTTAGTTATAAATCACTTTTGTGATTTATAGTATAATTTATACTACAATTGTCACTGATGGTTTTTCAATTGGCTGCCTATTGTTAAATATATTTTCAAGATTTCGACATACTACACCAACTAAACAAATCTCCTAACCTCCACTTGAAGGAAGACTTTGTATTCATCAAGACAGTCAGGTTGGACAGAGAGAGCGATGAAGAGCAAAGTTCAATTCACTTGTAAGAAATCCAAAAATAGCTGACAGGATGTGTAAGACACCCCTAAATTCCCACTGTCATTAATGGAGATCTCTGTACAGTCCTGGCATCTAGGGAACTGAACAGCTAACATAGACAAGACTCCTTGCCTTTTCTACAGACACCTTAGATAACCAAGGTCACCTTTGTCAACCTAGATACCTTAGGGTATGTAAGATGCTTCAACAGGCTGGGAAATATGGCACAGGAGTTCTGAGAAACCCATATTCTTTCTGATGCAGTGGCTCCATACCAGGTAAGAATTCCCAGAGTACCTGTAATGTAACTAGACAGCTATGTTTAGGCAATGACTTCTACTCTAGGTTTGCACTTTAGGGTTGCTTTTAAGGCTCTGCTAACTGTATCAACAGGTAGGAGTCTGATTAGTAAATTGAATTACAGATTCAAGGTGTTTCCTTGAGTGAAATCAGAAGCTCTCAAAGTCAAAAAGTAGGCTGATAGTAGTGACCCCACTAAAAAAAAACACCCAACCAAAAAACACCCCAATGAACAACAACCCTCCCTTGATTTTCTTCTGTTTCTTTCCTCCTTCAGCTAGACAAGGGTGACCATTTAACAAATCCAAATTCCCAGTGTTAAACGCAAAGCTATAGAATCAGTTCAGGAGAATTATTTCTGCGCAATTACATGCTGTGCAGCCATTTGTGGAAGTGTAAAGTCAGCTTAAAGCAGAGAAACTAATATGTCACCATCTATTGATAGTGGCCCTAATAGAAGGCAAAGGACAAAAACCAGGTTTATGTAAATGCTGCTGTTATCCTCCTGGCTAAAAAGTGAAACTGGCACAGCTCCCTTTTTTTATACTGGGCAAAATACTTGCACCTCATATGCTATAGATAGAAGTTTAGGAATGAGAAAAATAAGATGACAACTTCAGAAAAAAATATCTGTGGATCAGCCAATTCATGAAATGTTACTAATTGTCGGTGTACTACATAAAATTGATACTTTCTTGCTGTCTCCATGAATCAAATAATTTAGATTACAGATCACCCTTCTTGTTAATTTCTTCAATAATGAAATTATTTATTTATGCCTCCCAATTGACTTCCAGTTTTTCTCTCCAGATTCATTTGACCTCTTTTCTCACCTTGAGGAGTGTATTACTTTATAAATAGTCCAGTGAAACAAGGAGGAATGTATTGCAGCCTTAATAGTATACATATCATCAGTTTGTCTATAATAAACATGTACAGTTTCTTTTAGCAATCAGCACCATGAAAATATCATTCTCCAGAGGAGTGAAACTCATCTCAGTATGAAAAAGCAGAAGGTCTGAAAGTCACTTAAATTCTTCTTTCAAGATACTCACTCCTTGTCTTAGATACCAAGTAAATATTCTCTTTTATCTGAAGGATGAGAAAGGCATGAACAACAGCTACTAGAATTTCAGCACATTTCTCTGTAAATTTGATATAAAGCTGCCTTGAAGAAAAGTTATGGGGTTATCTAGTTCTCCTCCACCTGATACCATGGCAAGAAAAACTATAATGTTATTCTTAGCAGATGTTTGCTTAAATCATTCTTTAAATGATGCAGATTTTGCTACTTCTACTGACATTCCTTAGCTAGTCTACCAGAAATGTTTTCATAATGTCCAATCTACATCTCTCTTGCTGAATATTAAGCCTATTCTTGTCTTGGATAATAGAATAGGGAATTAAGTTTTTAAACTTAAAAATGTCAATACAAAGCTTAAAGGAACTGAATGCTTTGGAACCCAGAGAACAATTTACTAATTTTAACTTTGCAGCTTATCTGAAAATGGTTGTTATGTCAGCCTGAAGTCTCTCATTTAACCTTAATGATTCATTTCCTCAACTTTCCATATTTCCTCATTTTTCTAGATATCTGCATGTTCTGCAGCTGGTTGACACACATCTTTTTTTGAGGTTTAAGTGCCTGAAGCTTCAAGTAAATGTCTTAGTAGTACCAAGTAGAGCAGAACAAATAATCCATGTGTCTAATGCAAGATAAACTCGTACTTAATACATGACATTAACGCTTGTTTCAAATTGAGATACACTGTAGGACAAGATATTTTTCTCTAAAGCTGCAGTCTAATTAGTTGCCCTCCACTTTATTCTGTTCCACTAAAAATTTCTGCCTAAAAATTTGCATTTCTTCTTGAATTATAAATTTAATAACTGTATTCTCTTTTCTGTTATCCATGTCAGCAACAAAATTGTTGAAAAATACTGAAGAGAAAAAAAAAACCAACCTCAAAATGAACATAAAGCTCTCTCCCAGTATTTCCAACCACTTCTACCTGTTTATCTTAGTTGCTAAATCCATGACTTGTTGCTCTATACTGTATTACACAGAAATGATTATTATCTGCTGTCAATAAGCAGCTGTCCTATAGGATGACAAAACTCTTCCATAGAGTCCAAAAAAGAATTCTTCCGTGTGCAGACAATGAACATCCTTAAGGGCTATTAGATTTCTTTGGATTTGGATTAAGGAATAAGAGATAAAGTAAATTTTAAAACTTTGCAAGTACTTTAATTAACACTTCCCCTTCACACAAATCTGGTATAGACATATTGATCAGGAAGTGCAATGTATATATGCAGAGGTAATATAATTCATTATCACTAAAAGTGAGATTTATGAAAGTTTTGCACAACTAAGACTGAGTAGGTGGCATTATGTTTTTTTTTTTTTCAGGAACATTTCAAATGTCCTTTTAAAAGCCAATAAAAGATCCTCTTGATATGTCCATTTAATTAGAGGCTGAAAAATCTGATCCTTATATTGTTGTCAGAAGCATATTGCACGCAGGGATTGAAATATATTTGATTGGCTCCTCAACGTGTAGCTTCACTTCAAGCAACAATTCTAGAGAACAGATAATTGGTGCCCTGCAGCTTTCCCCACTGAAAATCAATTGAATTTCCATTATGTTTCAATTGTCTTGCAGTGGGAAACCTACAGGGTTTCGTTGGCTGGTGTTTTTTTAATATTACCTTCAGCACTAGAGAATAAAAGTTTTTAATGCTTTTCCCTAGGTAATCTACTAGCAACACAAGAAAATAATCAATTCAAACAATCTGCTCTCCATGAAACTCCCTTCCCAAAAGGGCAAGTAATCTTCTCCTGTGTCATACTGATTTTTCTCATACTTCCAAGCCTTGCTTCGGTCACTGTGGTCTGCAGCTATTTTTGCAATGTGTTCTTCACCTACTACTTCAGCTGGAAATGTTTTTCTATATGATTATTCACAGCAGCAGGCACCATACCAAGCAGCAACCCGTGTGTAGCGTAATGCAGTACTTCAAGTGTATACATCTCAAAAGGCAAAGAAAAAAACATTTATTTTGGTGTCCATTTGTTTACAATCCTGCAAACAGAACTGTCTTCAATCCTTTGTCTAGCCAAATCAGGTGGCCATATAAAGCTGACTGCAGGATAGACTGAAACAATGTGAAACAATGGTTTGTATCATGTCTTTGTATTTTCTTTCTCTGTTTGCAGAAACTGCTTTCACCTCATTAGACTGAACAAGACAAGGCATCCATCTTGAGTGCTTACACTTCTTCAACCCCAAATGGGCAGTACTGAAGAAAGTTCCTATACTCATCAGAAGAAAGTTAGAAGGAGGTAGTTCTACTGTCAAACACAGATTTACCAAGCAGAAAGATATACCCATGGCCTTCCTTATTTTAGTGACAGCCTTTGGAAAGACAGCACAGTGATATTTAACTGTCTTGTCAGAACAAACACAGGTGGCATTTGGGAAATAAAAGGGGAAAGAAAAAAACTAGTGCTTTATTAGATCAGACCAACTGAAAGGGATTGTTCTTTGAATAGAGGACTCTTATTGACAGCAGTCTCCCATGCTTTATTTTGATATTGTTAGATGACTTCAGAAGAGTCAGGGAAAAGGAAAGCATTATTTTAAGCCTTGATGAGGAAACAGAACAGGTGATTTCTGGACAGAGGAAAGATCATAAAACCATAGAATCATGAAATCTGATAGGTTGGAAGGGACCTTTACAGGTCATTTAGTCCAACCCCACTGCAGTAAGCAGAGACATCTTTACTAGATTAAGTTTCTCAGAGCCCCATCAAGCCTGACCTTGAATAGCTCCAGGGATAGAGTCTCCACCACTTCTCTTGTCAACCTCTTCCAGTGATCTACCTCCATCATATTGAAGAACTTTTTCCTAATATCGAACCTAAATCTCACCTTTTTGAGTTTAAAACCATTACCCCTTCTCCTATTGCTGGACACCCTTGTGAACAATTCTTCCCCATCTTTCTTATGGGCACCTTTAAGGTATTGGAAAGCCATTATAAGGTCTCCCTGGAACCTTCTCTTCTCCAATCTGAACAATCACAGAATCACAAGGTTGGAAAAGACCTTTAACATCATCAAGTCCAACCGTTCCCGTCCTATGCTAAACCATATCCCTAAGTACCTCATCTACCCTTTTTTAAAATACATCCAGGGAAGGTGACTCAACCCCCTCCCTGGGCAGCTTGTCCCAGGCCCAAACAACTCTTTCAGTGAAGAACTTTTTCCTAACATCTAATCTGACTCTGCCCTGGCGCAGCTTCATGCCATTTCCCCTTGTCCTGCTACTCTGCTGAAGAGACCATCACCCATCTCTCTACAACCTCCCTTCAGGTAGTTGTAGATGGTGATAAGGTCTCCCCTCAGCCTCCTTTTCTCCAGGCTAAACATCCCCAGCTCCCTCAGCCACTCCTCAGAGGATTTGCCCTCCAGCCCGTTCACCAGCCTGGTTGCCCTTCTCTGGACTCGCTCAAGGACCTCAATGTCCTTCTTATGGTGAGGAGCCCAGAACTGGACACAGTACTCGAGGTGTGGCCTCAACAATGCCGAGTATAGGGGCACAATCACCTCCCTAGACCTACTGGCCACACTATTTTTGATATAAGCCAGGATGCCATTGGCTTTCCAATGGCATAAGACCAACTCTCACAGCCTGTCTTCATACGAGAGGTGCTCCAGCCCTCTGATCATTTTTGTGGCCTTCCCCTCGACATGCTCCAACAAGACTATGTCCTTCCTGTGTTGTGAGCTCCAAAGCTGGATGCAGTATTCCAGGTGTGGTCTCACCAGAGCTTAGTAGAAGGGCAGAAGCACCTCTCTTGATCTGCTGGCCACACTTCTGTTGCTGCAGCCCAGGATGTGATTGGCCTTCTGGGCTGCAGATGNTGCAGCCCAGGATGTGATTGGCCTTCTGGGCTGCAGATGCACATTGGTGGCTCATGTCCAGCTTTTCATCCATGAGTACCCCAAATCCTTTATCTCGGGGCTGCTTTGTAGAACATCATCTCCTAACTTGTA
>VZTU01024526.1:310-13655 GCA_013400835.1 Zapornia atra | reverse complement strand
TAAAACTTTAATTTTAAGTAAATATCCAAGTGGATGCCTTTTTTTCCTCCAGAATTTTTCCTCAGTAGCAAGATGGGTATTTCCAGGATGCACTACATCTCTTATGCAATTATATAAAATACATTCTGAATGCCTCAGACTTACTGTGTATAAACCGATCTGTTCTGCAGGCACAGCTGGTGAATACTACCTGCCTGGGATGTTTCCAACAGAACTGTAGTTTGGTTTTGTTCTCTAACTTCATTAGCCAGGATTTTTCAGGGTCATCTAATGTCCACATGCACTAAATCAGATCTCATTGAGGTGCTTTACAGAGGGGAGAGAACTGACGATATGTATGGAAAAAAAAAAAAAGAAAAAAAGAAAAAAAAATCGGTTGACACAGACTTTAGGGTTTAGCTAAAGCTACATACTATTGAGAGAAACCTTAATTACCTATCAAGTAGTTCAAATGTTCGAACTAGACCAAGGGATCTGCTGACATCATACCAATTCCCAGCTAAATAGTATGAGCATTAGTGTTGAATTGACATTTCAGAGCAGTTGTGAGACCACAAGTGAAAAGAACCTTGTACCTTTTTAAGTAAAGCCATCTCTGTACAAAGTACTGTTATCTGATTAAGTTTAGGAATATTGACAGGCTGTCTTGAATGAAATAGTTTAGAAATTAGGTTAGCTCACTTTGTTTAAAGCACTTTGTCTTACATCTCAGGCAGTGTAATACAGAAGAAACCTCAAACACATCTTTAAATGACAAGGAAGTCTTCTTTAAAACAGGCGTTACTGAACATTCCTTAGGGTTGGTTGAAGTGTTTCCATGCTCTAATTAGATGGCTGAGTTGATATACAAACTCAAAGTTGAAAGCTTATTCGTATAACAACATAATTGCAAAAGTTTAGCATAAATATACTGGAGGAACTGTATTTCTGGTTTTATAAATCTGCTGATTACACAGCCAAAAAAAAAGAAATTAAAGGAGCCATTGTTTCCAGCCTTCAAAATGTTTGAGTGTGTACCTAAACTGACACTTGTAAGCAGACCTTCTACATGCATGATGATGCATCTTGATTAACTTATTTTTTAGGAAAAAGTGAGGTTTTGTCTTGAGAGAGCATGAGAGTATTATAACTTGTATTCTTCCATCTGTTAAAAGTTATATGTAATTGTGTTGAATTACATTTTATCTTTATGAATTGCTACAGAAAGTTTCAAAAACCAAGCATTGGTTGAACTATGATTAATAGCTAAAGAAGATCACCTATAATAATCTCCTTTTGTGAGTGTTTACTCTTTATATGAGAAGAAAGGTCAAGGATTATGCATGCTTACTCACAAGGCAGTGTAGAACTATTTGTGGTGTACTGGTGCTGGCGAAAAAACTGATAGTTTCCCTTGTGAGTTGTTGAGGACAGACAACTAAAATGCAAAGTGTTCTCTAAATTAGGACTTTCACTGGTGTGCATTTTCTATGCCAGGTTCAGGTGACTAAAATGTGGCCTTAGACGTGACTGGGTACAAAGTAAGGGGAAAAAAATAAAAAAATAAAAAGTGAACTTTGTCAGAGAAATTATTTTAAATCAAATCAACTAGTATAAAGCCATGAAAAAGTGATGAAAATCGTGAGACTTTCTAAACACCCTAACTATTTTTGAATTAATGAAAAATAAAACAGTAGAATTTTTCCACCAGATGAATACTTATAGGAAAATAAATAAATCTCTGTTATTTCTTGCTTCTGTATAACCTACTGGGGTTGTTATGAATTAGTTTGACCCAAATTATACCAGAGAAAACTAATCCTCCTAAATTTTTATACAGGGTAATATCCCTTATGATTTAGCTAGTGGCAAAACTGAAATATATGGTACTCCCAAGAGATTAAGAAGATGTAGAAACAAAACCTTTTTTTCTTACAAATTTAAGATTAATAATGTGGAGTGAAACAGTTAAAGGTCCTAGGAAAAAACAAAACAAAACAAAAAATCCAAACAAAACACAAAAAAAATAATGAAATGAGTATAATGTAAAATTGAGAGAAGTGCTACTAGAGTTTCATCAGGTCCTATGTATATTTATCTTGTAAAGTCTATTAACTGTAATTACTAGAAATAAGCAAGTGATGTGTTTGTGACATGATATCATTCAGTTTAGGTTTGTTTTGTTTTGTTTTGTTTTGTTTTCTTATTACTCAAAATTTTGGAGGAGGGAAGTATAAAATTAAGATTTTAAAATTGTGCCTTATTTTTCTCTTTCCTATGCATCCTTGCTTTCTAATTTAAAATAAATACAAACTACAGTTAATTAATGCACTGTCTAAAAACCTATAAATACATGGCAATATTTTTTAAAATGTTCATTACTTAGTAATTTCATTGTTTCAATAAATACATTTAGATTATAAAAAGAATTTTATATGAAGAATAAAATAAAAATAATTATTTTTAAAATACCCGATGCAAGACAAAATATCTTTTAAGTCTTCTTGGTTTTGAAATTGCCCACAAATTAAAAATACTAGAGCTTTTCTTCTCTGTAAGTTTTGATTGGATTCAGCCCTTGGCTTCCTGCTGTGGACTACTTTTTTCAATAACCTAAGAAATCACAAAATCATTACTAATGAAATTCGTAGATCGCTTGAAAATTGAGAGAGTAGTAAATAATAAAGAGGTTATATTTCTCTACAGACTTATCTGGATCATTTGACAAGCTGAACATAATCAAACAATATCTGGTTCAACACAGCCAAAGGGGAAGTCATGCATTCAGACAAAAATAAATTAATTATATTTAAAAGGCGAGACACTTCAGTCTGGAGAACAGTTACACCTGTGAAAAGCTGTGTTAAGATATAAACTACCTAACTGAAGATGATTCTGAAAGATTCAGCATGTGTAGAATCAATCATTAAATAAACACATGATAAGTCACAACACCTACTTTCTGATTGTACCTAATGCGCAGATACAGAAACTGTCAAGCTTGCTTCTGCAGTGCCTTTATGGGAAAAGGAAGACACATTTTTACATGGTAGCCTTAACACTAGAATACCTTCTCAGAACTGCAAGCTTTATTTTAGGCCCTTTTCTTGATGAGGGCAAATGAAGCTATGGGCCCGATCAAGAATGCCAGAGCTCAAAGGCCGGTGATGGAACAACTCTGGATGCCATCAATAACCATGTGGAGGAAAAAGTGGTTATCAGGGCTGGTCAACATGGATTCACCAAGGGAAAATCATGCCTGACCAATATGATAGCCTTCTATGGTTGCATAACTGGCCTGGTGGATGAGGGGAAGGCAAGAGGTGTTGCCTACCTTAGTTTCCGTAAGGCTTTTGATGTTGTCTCCCATAACATCCTCCGAGGCAAGCTTAGGAAATGTGGGTTAGATGAGTGGACAATGTGATGGATTGAGAACTGCCTGAATAGCAGAGGTCAGAGGGTTGGGGTAAGCAGCACAGTCTTGCTGGAGGTCTGTATGTAGTGGTGTGCCCCAAGGGTCAATACTGTATCGGATCTGGTCTTGAACAACATATACATCGGTGACCTGGGCAAGGGGACAAGCAAGCTTGCTGAAGATACAAAACTAGCTGATACCCCAGAAGACTGTGCTGCCATTCCACAAGACCTGGACAATCTAGAGAGTTGGCTGTGGAGGAACCTAATACAATTCAACATGGGGAAGCATAGATGCCTGCACGTAGGGAGGAATGACCCCAAGAACCAGTAGAGGTTAGGGGCTGATCTTCTGGGAATCACCTCTGGAGAGAGGGACTTGGGAGCGGACAACAATTTAGGCAGAGCCAGCAGTGTGCCCTTGGGGCCAAGAAGGCCCATGGTGTCCTGGTGTGTGGCCGGCGGGTCGAGGGAGATTATCTTCCCCCTCTGCTCTACCCTGGTGAGGACACATCTGGAGTACTGTGCCCAGTTCTGGGGTCCCCAGTTCAAGAAAGATGGGGGACAACTAGAGAGAGTCCAGGGGAGGGCTACAAAGATGATGAGGGGACTGGAGGATCTCTCCTATAAGGAAACACTGAGGTAGCTGGGTCTGTTTAGTCTGGAGAAGAGAAGACTGAGAGGGGAATCTCATCAACCCCTATAAATACATTAAGGGTTGGATGTCAAGAGGATGGGGCCAGGCTTTTTTCAGTGATACCCAGTGACAGGACAAGGGGCAATGAGCTCAAACTGGAACACAGGAAGTTCCATCTGAACACAAAGAAAAACTTCTTTCCTTTGAGTGTTACAGAGCACTGGAACAGGCTGCCCAGCAAGGTTGTGGAGTCACCTTCTCTGCATATATTCAAAATCCACCTGCATGCATTGTGCAACCTGCTGTATATGATCCTGTAGGTTGGAGTAGGTGATCTCCAGAAGTGTCTTCCAATCTCTACAGTTCTGTGATTCTCTTTTTCAGTGAAGAGGTTACCAAGAATCCCAGGTAAGATTGAGTAATGAGCAAAGAATGAGATTTAAAATTATATCACACAAGAAGAGGATGAGTCTTGATGCAAGATAAGAAATAATTTTCTGGATTGGCTTTTCTCTTTATCCAAAAATTAAAATGTGGTGATTTTCCAGACAATAAAGTTTTAAATCAGGTCCTTATCCTTCCAGGACAAAGTTGGATGCTTTCCTGCCTTCAGTCTGTCTGACAATGAGACAATTTTTCTGCATAAAACTCAGTAAAAGAAAATAAAAGCCATAACAGTTGATATTATATCTGTGCATTTCTTATTTTCTTTTGTTATTTTTGCCTTCATTTGCTTGGGCTTTGGAATACTTCCAAATGCCTAGGTACCTATTAGAAAGGTCCTAATATTTTGATGCTAAGTGAACCTTAAAACAGGGCCAGTGGACAGCTGTTAGTAATAGGCATGCAGGTAACTAAAGCTAGTAGTTCTTGTGTGTTCCTTTTGAAACAATGGGGTGGTTTGCCACAATTTATGCAAATACTTAAATAAATGTGTGCCACATACACATTTTTCAAATGTGTAATTGTTAAAATCTGTACTTTTGGGAAACAGTACCTCTTTCGTAATAGTGGTAACTACAAATAAATCTTTGGCTAACTTACACACCAGTGTCTATGTGTTCAAATAAATCACAAATGCAAATTGAAGTGTCTATGCGTTCAAATAAATCACAAATGCAAAGGCCAAATGCAAATTGAAGATGGGGGCTGCGAGGGTCTGCAAGGAGAGGAGTCAAATGTGAAATTCACTCAAATGCACGCTTTGCAAAAACAGATTTTTTTTTTCCCCTCCCTCCATGTAGTCTGCAATTTCTGTTGCTTAAAACATGGAATGAATCAAAGACGCAGAGAAAGACTCAAAGTGTTAAACTGTCATATTAATGTCTGCAGAAAAGATATGAGAACTTAACACTAGCATTTTAATGTCTTAGTTAATATTAGGAAAGTTGCCTTTTCCTCAGCTCAGTACATGGAATGGATTAGGGAGGGTAACTATTGCTATACTCGATTAGAATTCAATTAATAATTTCAGTCAAAATATCAGAGTTCAGAAATTCAAAACATGCTGGCATATTTCCATAATTTTATAACAAAGATTATAGAAACTCTATTTTATTTACCTTTCCAAAAGTTTCTCTTTGCTTACCTTAATTATTTTTAATTTTCAGATTCATCTACATATAAGCAAAAAGGTAAAAAAATGAGGAAAAAAAAAAAAGAAAAAAACACCTGAAAAATTAAATTATATTATATGGAGGACAAGGAGATGTTTCAAAAATATTTTTTATATTTCTTTCTGTGTTTCTTTATGATCAAAACCTGATATATTTCTATTTTAGTTCTCCTAGCAAGTTTCTTTATTTTACAGGTCTCTGATTCTGCCTGAGCATTGCATTTTAAAATAAGCCATTGTTTACCCCACTCTATCCTGGAATCCAAATGTTATCTTTCAGACTTGTTGCTTGTCATGAATGTTTATTACATGTTATTTTCTTTGCTACAGTCATATTGCCTTTCATTTACTAAGATTTATAGGAAGACTTCTTTTTAAAATGTTCACAACTACTACAGTTGTAATCATACCTGATTAGTTAGTTGAGTGCCAACTACTTTATGTGGGAACAACTGTATAATGTGAGAGCAATTATGTGATTAGTTTATTCCTTCTAAGTTTAGGCATTATCAAGAGACCGAAAACTTCAGGTTATGAGGTAATTGTTTTTTTCAGCAACTTTATGTGTTGCCACCAAGTGATCTTAATTATTTTACCCTGCTATATAGTAATATTAATTCTAAATTTTGCTGGATTTTTCAATAGTAGTGTAAATTTTACAATAGTTGGGGGTTTTTGTTTTTTGTTGGTTTTTGGGGGGTTTTTTTATGTGCACAGGCCTTAGGCTAAGTCCTGTGATTTTCTATACTGCATGAGCAGTGCAGAGATTTCCCAACTTATCAAAGAAAGAATTAGCTGTAGACCTGTAATCATTATAGTCATTTTAGCAGAGCTGCAAGAAGTTAATTCCTCCTACCTTTGAGATAATTTCTTATGATGCTGTATGAGGCTGACACTTCAGTGCTGTTTCAGGATGTGAGCTAGCATCTCTACGCTTGACAGTGTGTCACTTCAGATAGAGGTTCAAGCCTGCTGAGAGCTAGTTAGGGGATCTCCCACACTGTTTTGCATTATGCAGTGTATTCATGGCCATCAATGACTTTCTAATCAGTTTCATCAGGATTTCATACTAGCAGTATGCACACTGATACCTACCACTGTCAGTATAAGTTTTGGTAAAGACTATTAAAAACCTGAATATTGACTTTAAGATAATATATTCTGGGAGTTTGTAAATTTGTTTGTTTGTTTGTTTACATTCACCATGCACATTTACTGGGTACAGCAGAACCCAGGGGACTGCACATGTGATGATTNAAAGAAAAAAAAAAAGATAGATAGATATTCAGCTCCAATTGCAGTATCATAAAAAGTGGACAGATATTCACAAGTCACAACCTATGTTTGCTTCTAATTAGAACTTAATTCTTGACAGATCAATTATTTGGTTGTTGAAATGGGAGCTACCAAGAACAAGCTCAGATTTACTAGTTATCCCTTATAGTGTACATTTCTAAAAGGCAGAAATATCTTGCATTATTGCTGATTGGTTGAAACACTTATTCCAGCTGAAAACAAAACAAAAATATCCCCAACAAAACAGCTGGTTTTTGGTTCAGCTTTAGTGGCAAACAGATACATGAAGTATAATATGAGGCTGAGAATGTCTTGCTGTTCTGAATTTACAAGGCTCATATTATTTTCCCAGAATTTAAAAATAGCACAGGAATGCTCTTTTGGGTCAATATAGAAATGATTTTGGTACAGTAAACGATACAACTACGAGTCACAATGTGCTGCTCTACTTTCATCCCTGTTATTTCCTACCCATGTTGCTGACATTAGTAGTTTCATTAGAGGCAACTGAACAAACTTTTACGAATTTTATTGACAGAATGGAGAAGCAATTTTGTCTTAAGTCTGTAGTACTGCCAAAACAAAGAGGAGACAGCCATACAACATAAGCCTCTCTATTCTGTGAATATCCATTAAAAAGATGAAAAATTGGGCTTTTTGAAATACTATTTAATAATCTTTCCATCACTAACAGATTTTAAACTTTTTGACCATTACCTTGGAAGGAATAGGTCCAAACCTACTTGAAGTTCAATAAAATAAGACTAATAGAAATTGAAAGCCAGGGAAAACTAGAGCTATCTATTGTGATATCAGTTATTACAGAATTTTAAATGGTATAGTAATAAAGCCTTAATTAGCATAAATCAACTTGATAACAATAACATCAATGCATACTAAAAATTCATCCCAAGTTTTGGTTAGCCTATAATATTTTTAGTTTTTTATTTATGCATTTTGTTGATTTCTTTACATTTTTATCAACCTTAGGCACAACAAAACGGTTTAAAAGACAAATATTAATAAAAAATAGCAACATCTGAGTGATTAATCTGCTCTACTTTTGGGGTCTAAAATTTATGTCTAGGAGTAAGTTATTAATTTTAGAAATAGGTAAAGCGAATACAGCAAAAGTCATATTGGATGTTCTTAGCCTTGGTTTAAAATTATTTCATGTTTTACATTGAGTTACATTCCAAAGGTATGAATCATACCAAAGAACAGTTCTGCCTTCGATTAACCAATATGATATAAAAGATATTTTTTATATCTCTTCTAAAACTCTAATAAAACGCTGCCTCATTATAACATATGGTCGTCATGTATACTTTATGAAAATGATAACATTTAAATGAAATTAGAGCTGAATACATGTCTAGTCATATCACTTAATTGGCTTTCCTTTACATTTTCTTTAAGAAACTTATATGACTCAACCTTCAGAATGATTTTGATTTTTTTATGCAAGTGATATATATCTATGTATTTGTATATATACAGATATTCGTGATCTCCAATGATAAATAGAACCAGGATTTCATTTCAAAAATCTTTTCATAAATGTTATAAATTATAAATCTTATGTTGCAATACAATTTAAACCATAGGTTATTCATATGATTTCCTGGTAACTGTTCTTCACACATAGGTTCGATTAGTCCAGGAGTTCCAGCATATCCAAAAGTCATGAGCTTCTTTAAGAATTTTTTAAAATGTGTTTCTGTATTTTGTCTCCTTCAAATTTTTGAAGTCTTTGTGTCCAGCTACATTCTATCTTCCTTGCTTTCAAAATCAGTGCTTTCTATATTTAGTAAGACAAGACTAAGTGAAGACATACTGAGGAGGGGCAGGGGCATAGAAGAAAGGAATAAAGAATTTAGCAAGGGGAACCTTTTACAGAAATTTGGTTATTAGGACAAAGTGAGAGTTGTTTCTAAAATAGAAATGTATCAATACATCATACAGGAATTTATATATAGTTTCAATGATGGACTAACAGCACCAGTATTCAGTTCAGCACAGAAAAAGTCCAACACCTGGTCTGGAAATTTCTGGTTTGCATCGCAAATACATCATTTTTGTAAATGACACGAAAGACAGGATAAAATTTTATAGGGACAAATACAGTGTGAAGATGCATCAGGTGTTATGCTGCCACTAAAGGAAGGTGACCATGAATAGCATCCAAGGAAACGTGAATAAGACATCGTCTAGACTGTGGAGTGAGATACTGAGATTCCAGGACTTCTTTTCAGTTTGTCCAGGTTGCAAAGAAAAGAGAAATTATGCTTTCTGATAGTCAAGAAAACACTGAAAAGCTGTTTCTACCTTTAGATTTTATCCTGCCTCTTACATGAGAGAGTGGTGATACTGTACCCAGAAGCTGAAACATATGGATGAGAAGAGTTGGGTTTTTGTCAGAGTATTGACACTCACCAGTCACTGGAGTTCTTTCCAAGTAGAGATGAAATTAGTGAGTGTTTTGTCACTGCTATAAGTATTCAACAAAAATTAATAGTAATGTCAATATTTGATAATAGATATTAAAATATAATATTCAAATGACCATTAGTTTACTGTGAATCACAGAATGTTAGGAGTTGGAAGGGACCCCTGAAACATCATCTAATCCAACCCCCATGTCAGAGGAGTATCACCTATATTAGGTCACAAAGGAAAGCACCCAGGCTGAATGTCTCCAGAGGAGAATCCACAACCTCTCTGGGCAGTCTGTTCCAGGGCTCTGTCACTCTCACAGTGAAAACATTTTTCCTTACATTCACATGGAACTTCCTATGCTACAGCTTGCACCCATTGCCCCTTGTCCTATCACTGCCCATCACTGAGAAGAGTCTGACTCCATCCTCATCCTGGTTCTGGCCAGGCCAGAGTTAACTTCTCCAAGCAGTCAGGACAGGTCAGCTGAGTTAGCACAGGTGAGCTGAGTCAGCCCAGGCTGTTTTCCACACCACCTGATTCATTCACCCATAAAAGGGGCTGGTCAGAGAGGGGTGTCCCTGGGTGCCTCCTGGGGAGTCCAAGTGCAGTTGGGGTATAGCCTTTGTGTCATGCAGCACTGTGTACAGTGAGTCTGACTGGTAAAGTACTCTGTGTTCACCTGGTGTGAGTGTAATTTGGTGCAGGCTGTTACTGTTCCACTTTCAAGGTGATTTTGTAAGTAAACTGGCCTTATCCAAACGAAAGTAGGCTCTGTCTGTTTCTCCTTCATGAGTGAGCAAGTGGCATATGGTGCTCAGAAACTTTTTGGGGCTGAACCACCACAATCCTCCTGACATCCTTTAAATATTTATGTGCGTTGACGAGGTCAGCCCTCAGTCTTCTCCAGGCTAAAGAGATCCAGTTTCCTCAGCCTGTCCTCATAAGGAATATATTCCACTCCCTTAATCATGTTAGTGGCCCTGCACTGGATTCTTTCAAGTAGTTCCCTGTCCTTTTTTTCCGGTGTGGTCATATGTAAATGTTTCAAGCAATTTAAAAACCTGTGAGGGGGGACAGAAATCCATATAGTCTAAAAGGCATAGACTTTATCTAAAAGTTGTGGCCATGACAAGATATTGACAGATACAATTGGCACAGGTGAGAGAAAACTGTAAATTAACTAGCAAAGTTCAGTAGCCAAGTAAGCTATACTGATGCTCAGCTAATTCCAAAGAAAAATGTTTTGTGGCACTAACTCCTGCACTCATTATACATATACGCTAAAAACAAGCAGCAGGCTTGGTATACGTTAAATAAATACATGCTTCTGAATGTTTTCTTTATTACATTTTCAGTCCAGAAGATATAAGCCTGAAGCATGTAACAATTTAATGTGTGTGAGCATTGAGGTTTGCAATAATGTAAAGAAGGACTAAAACAAATGGTGTTTCATTGTACCTTCTCATAGTAAATTTCATGTAAAAATCTATAAATATTATAAGAATTAAAGGACATACACCATACTTGATCTTAAAATTAAAAGATATTGCCACCACAATAGAAGGTTGTCAAATGATAATGGTCTCCTGCTACCAAACACTGTAAAAAACTGAGGGGAAGCTGAGACATTTATTTTCCAAGTTATTGATCTTGTGACAAAATTCTATTACAATGACTTTATTTCTAATACATGAAATGATAGATGTATATTTAATAACTTGATGTGATGAATGTTGATGCAATAAATTGACAGCAGTGTGCACTGCTATCATTGCCATAACTTTTATGGATTGGCTACACCTCAAGCAGCAGGTATATTGTGCCTTTCAGACTTTAAAAGACTGATTTACTGAAGCCATATGATAAACTTCAGAATAATAAGAATTGTATTAAATATGAGTTGTAAATGGTACTTAAAACAATCAAATCTTATCACAGGCACTAATTAATTTGTGATCATGTAATTCTGCAAAGACAAACTTTTACACAAATTTAATGAACCTCAGTTATTAATATCACTTAACTTTACTCATCTTAAGGTTATTATTAAGATAAAGCTGTCCATACAGAGATAAGGACCAGCAGTGGCAGAATCATTACAGTTACTATTAGGTAACTTATTCAACTAATGTCCTTTCAGTGAACATTTCAGATGTGCCACCATTTTGTTTAAACTGAATATCCCAGCATGCAGCTTCTGACAAGCCTCATGGGAATCCCTTCCACAAACTCCATGGGATGCCTCATTCTGTGCTTGGGCACTGGACTTACCCTGGAAAGGGGAAACTGAGATGCAGTTCCTTGAGCTGGTTCACATATCTCTGACCTTCTGGAAGATTATTGAAAGACAAACATCACAAAGTGAGGCAAGGCAACCTCTTTTCATCATGCTGCATGAAAGAACTGAAAAATGCTGCCACTGGGTTTTGAACCTGCTGCTAGCTGCAACACAGCCCCAGGAAACCTTGTTATTCTGTGGAAGCAGAGCTGGGCAGGTGCTATAGGAGTCACTTCAGGTCTGTCCTGAAGGAAGGCCCAATGCATCTCTACTCTTTACTGATTTCTGATTGGTAATGATTCCTCAATAGCTCATAAGTGATGGTTTTTACCTGATGGCTTTTAAGTGACTACCTCCTCCTGCACATCTCTGTGGCTACAAATAGTGACAGTATTCTGCTGAACAATCTTCTGAATCAACACAGAGAATGCTGCTGCTTTTTTTTTTTTTTTTTAAATTTTTCCCTCTTCTTGTTTCTCTGAAGAGCGTTTAGTTCTTAGTCCTTAAGGTGGATATAGATCGGTTTTAGCTAGTCTCTATGGAAGCCTAATTACTTTTATGAAAGGTTTAGTTAATGGACAGCATTAGGAATGATAGGAAGAAGCAACCTTTCGGCTGATGTACATAATGTAGGGTGTGCATGTGGAGATTTTCTATATGGGGCATCTGATTGTTTATTTCCTGTGTCTTACTGCTTGCAATTTGAATATGTTGGATGTATAAAGGCACTTAAAGCCAGTGGGATCACCTCATCAAAAGAAATCTAAAGAAATAAAGGCAAATTCAAAGGGATCATCTTGCAATCTTTCAGAATACAAAACTCCCACTGCGACTTTAGCAGGAAGTGTCTCTATTGAATAGCTGGATGATCAGAATCATAGATTTTGTTCTGACCTATAATCAGTTTTTCTTCATCTGTTACAGTAAATGTTAAAAACATTTTCTAACTTATGCTATTTCCTGCACCTTTTATTTGCAGTACATCCTGTAGAGTTAGAACTCCCTCAATAAATGCAACTATTATCAGCAGTAAGTAGTTTCCACTTCTTCAAATAATACACATAAATATATTATTACATCTATAACCAAGAAAAATGTTTTTAATAGATTAGTTTTAATTGAGTCTAGAATATTTGTTGCTATAATCATCTGTGTTTGTAGATGCAGACTAGAAGATTGCATGCCAGAAAAATCCAATTGCCAGTTTAGTACCCTAATTTTCGTGTACACATAAGCCTTCTTAAACACAGAGAACACACAGGTAAAATTTGCTTATATGCAGAGAGGAAAGGATAGATCAAGTAAACTTTTATGCAGAGGGTTGTAAGGAAATGCGCAGGAGGGAAGTTACTGTGAGTGATGTTGTATGATAGCTCAAAATTAACTTAAATTAAAACAAAACAAAACAGTTTGGGCGTTCACAGGGGAAATAGAACTGTGGATCAGAAGCTGAATGAGATTGTACAAAATGGCATGGCTGGGAACACTCAGCTTTCTATGGGTCTGAGGAGCTGAATCCACAATGTGAGTGAAATGGCAACCATTGCATTCAGTCAATGCTGTGATAAGTGTTGTGAGAAAGCGCAACACCTTTTTCATTCACTTCAGGTGTAAAAAAACCCAGAGAGAACAGGTAGCTGTACACAGGGAGGCCTATTTGATCTTTAAAGGTAAAAAAAAAAAAAAA
>VZTU01024518.1:0-13624 GCA_013400835.1 Zapornia atra | reverse complement strand
GTCTTTTTGGCCACATATTACATTGGATTTACGTGATAATTACCCTGGAAAATAATGCGTGTGCAGTGTTTCCAGTATTGGGAACATCAGCATGGAATGGGCGTTGTGCTGCATTAATTACACTTTCTCTCCTTCAATGAATGCAGCTTTCCAATTATTGAACTGCTGAATAGGTGTTAGAATTTCTCTTTCTAATGAAGTTACACATCAATATTACCTTACTTTTTCTGCCTGGAATAGTTCATGGTGGCATACTTTGTAAATATTTTTAGTATTTCTGTTATATACTTGGATGATTTTTACAAGGAAAGAAACAGAAGTTATTATTTGATCCTTTTTACTTGCTAGAAGAGTGTAAAAGTGAAGGAGAACATCTAGAGTATATGAAAATTATAGCTCTATTACAGAAAAAACCACAAAGTTCTTAATGATATGGTATTGAGTCTTAGTGTTTCAGACCACACCAGATTACACAGACAATGTATGAACATTATGTAGAGTCACAGAAGAAATCTACAAAACCTATTAAGAGGAGGTTTGGTGTTTGTGGTTTTTTGTTGTTGTTTGGTTGTTTTTTTTAAATAAGGTTGTGTTAATGTAGACACGAGTCTCAAAAAAGAATCACCTCTTTTGCTAGGGAAGTAAGTAATTCAGTACTTTAAAGAAGGAGAAAGAATGTAAATCAATGAAGCAATCAGCTTTGTAAAAATAGAACATTAATGTCCTTTTTAGACAGAGAATTATTGAATATAGAGTCCTTATCAGAATTCTGGGCATGCTATTCATAATTTTAACTCCAGCAGTCAGTCTTTGGTCAATTGCAAAACACTTCTACAAATAAAATTGGAGCATGCTCTCTAAAAATCCATGCTTTGCCTTGAATTACAACCATTACTTAAAGCTTATAACAAGTTAATAATACAATAAAAATATCATTTTAAAGCTATTACACTTTATTTTCCTGTCTTGAGGAAGAAAGACCAATTTGACTGTTCAGCAGTTTTAATTGGTGGGGAAAATTTACTTCATGGTTTCATCCCAAACCAAGTAGAATTGATTTAATATTTTTCCTTACTTCAGTGGACATTGGTTCACACCCTATATTAATGGCTTTTTCCTTTCTGAACAAGTTATATATATCCTGGATTTCAGCTATCCAAAACCCAATGGAAGGTGAAAGATCTGAACATTAAAATAATTATTGCTAGCTTAGAGATTCAGAATGCAGTGAAAAGTTCTATCTGACATAGTAGACTATGTGGTTTCTGTGGCTGAAATGATCCATGTTGTGTGCAATATGGAAAGATTTTTTCTTGAATGTTTAAAAGCCACTCCAAAAAGCAAGAGATTATTGAATTAAGAAAAAACTTTAAAAACCTGTCAATTCAAAGTAACAACAAGATTTTTTTTCTTTATAAAATAATGTTTTCAGTGTACTACTAAAGAGGACTATTTAGAAAACACTTCCTAAATCAAGGAATCGCCTATCTTATTAATCATACTTGTCACAAAGTCAATATATGCTGAATTTCCTTGATTTCAGTTTGCTCATGAATGACCTCTGTGTCCATACTGAAATGATAATAGAAGCTTTGCCTTGTGGTGACATTTGCACTGCATTATTTTTTAAATGTGTGGCTATACTATTTCAGCATCAAGGCAGGAGCATATTGTCTTTAGATTAAAAATGAAAAGCCGAAATAAGGGGAAATAATAATTACTGAGTTTTTTCAGAGATGCTGAGAACTTTAACAAATTCATGAATAACTGAAACATCTGAAAACTTTTCTTCAGTATGCCAGCAATATTCTATGCTTCATTTCAGCTGTACCTGACTAATATGCTTTGAAACATGCTAAAAGCATTTACAATTTTGGGCTGCAATTTAATTATTTTTTCCCCTACATATGTAAGGATAATGCCAACAAGGCAATGTAAACGCCTAATTATATGTTCTATCTGTCTACCTTGCTGTTTTAAGTCAGTAACAAATTTTTAAGTTCTTAGCTCCTCTGTGTACAGATATATATTGAGAAGGGATAAATCCAGATGTGTGGAAAGCATGGCACAGTGAAGAAGTTTTCAGGATTCTCTGAAAACAGACGTTTTCAAAATGGCCCACCCATGAGTTGTCAGGATTTCTACTTACATGTTTTGCTGGAACTCTGATGATTTACAGCTGCAAATCAAGAAAAAAAAAGTAATTTATATGAGAAAGACTACTCATGTTCTACAGTAAAGGTCTCCTAAATTGTTAGACTGCCTACCATAGGGTTTCAACCATTCAGGAGTAATGGGATTCCTGACACTAAGTATTACCTTTCTGTAGTAAGCATGGATGCAAAATTAGATTCTAATTAACACTCTATTAAACATCTTTTTCTCATGATAACTGCATCTCCTACCAGCTTTCAATTAGAAATACCATAAAAAAATGCAATTCAAGTCAACCTGATGATACACAAAAAACTTTCCAGTGTATATCTACTCAATATCTGTTAGCACCAGTAATGCTTAGGAATTTGGAATGAAATACAATATTTAGTTCCTGAGCATTGATTTATGTGTATTTGCCTCTTTGTTATTTCTAACCTCCAAATGAAAGGAGGGAGGACATGTAAAATGCACCTAAGAAAAGGAGGAGATTAAATTACACTGTCATGATTCTGAAATTTATGCAATGAAAAGTCTAGGTAACTATAGTTGTGAGAGTGGATTCCTACTTAACAATTAGTTATGCATTTCCGCAGTAATTAGTAAGAAAATTCTCTTTACTATATGTATTTTTAGTGTCAGTCTTTTTCATACAAAAAAGAGTAGGATAATGAGAAATAAAACAAAATCTTAAAACCCCTACCCCCACCCACCCCTCTTTTCTCCCTGGACTCAATTTTATTCCCAAATTCTCTACCTCCTCCTTGAAGAGATGGGGAATGGGGATTGGGGTCGATTCATTATACATTGTCTCGGACACTCCTTCCTCCTCAGCGGAAGGACTCTTCACATTCTTCCCCAGCTCCAGCGTGGGGTCCCTCTTACAGGAGACCGTTCTCTATGAAATTCTCCAACACGAGTCCTTCACACAGGCTGCAGTTCTTCACAAACTGCTCCAGCTTGGGTCTCTTTCATGGAGTGCAGAACTTCATGACCAGTGTGGGTCCCCCATGGGGACACAAGTTCCCCTCAGAAAACCTGCTCTGGTGTGGGTCCCTCTCTCCACGGGCTGCAGATCCTGCCAGGAGTTTTCACCAGCGTGGTCTTCCCAAGAGGTCACAGACTCCTTCATATTTTTCCACCTGCTCCAAGGTGGGGTCCTCAACAGGTTGCAGGTGAAATCTACTCCCCATCATCCTCCACAGGCTTCAGGGGACAACCTGCTTCACTATGGTCTTCTCCACCAGGTGAATCTCTCCTCCAGCACCTGAAGGTCCTCCTCCCCCCTTCTTCTCTGACCTTGGTGTCTGCAAAGTTTCTCTTTTTCTCTCATCTCTCCTTTCTCTGGTGGCAAAAAGCTGCCACTTGGGTTGGTTTGGGTTTTTTTTTTTCCTTCTCAAATACGTTATCACAGAGGCACTACCACCATCACTGCTGCTCAGCCTTGACCAGCAGTGGGTCATTCCTGCAGCTGGCTGGCATTGGCTCTGTCATACCTAGGGGAAGCTTCTAGCACCTTCTCTCAGAAGCCACCCCTGCAACCCCTCCCAGTACCAAACCTTGCCACACAACCTCAAAACAGGAGTAAATTTTGACATCGGATAACTTAGAAAATCTTTCTTATGAAAGCATTTATCTGTGAAGTATTTTACTAATCTTGGTTTTGTATCTTGGAAGTCTCATCTTTGTCACTTTTCATCTTCTTTGAATGAATTAGGGGGAGAATATTATCCATGAAACCCAAGAGGCAAGGCTAGTATTATTTCTTCCATGGCAACAGTTGGCTGACTTTTAATGTAGTCACAGAAAAAGGCAATCAAAAGCAGTAGTTCTGACCTGGGTTTATCAACTGGAGCAGGAGCTATATGAACTGAGATCACGTTTTATATGAGGAACTTTCTTAGGTTATAGCTACAAAGAGTTAGCAAAGTGAGACTGGAATGAAGTTGAAGCTAAGAAAACCCACACAGGTGAGAGATTAATGAAGTAACTTGTTAGACACTATCACTAGAGAAATGGTGGCACAAAATGAAATATATGTTTGACTAGAGGTAATCTATTCATTTCAGTAAAAGTAACACTGAGATTAAAAAAAAAAAAAAAGAAAAAATGCTTTAAGTTTCTTTGACAGCACTGGCAACAAGAAGGTCACTTCAACAAGTTATTCAAATTTAAGCTATGTTTCAATTGTATTTTCTTAGCTGTTTCATATCAAATAGAGATTTATAATTGACTTGCTTCAAACAGATTACTGAGTGCATCTTCTTCCTGACACAGCTGAATGTCCTACTCTTTTATCTTCTGTGTCCTTTCTTTCTTTAGAATGGGGTTTCCAAATCATGACTTTACTCCAAGAAAATCATGGATGTTTGAAAGAATTGGCATTTTAGAATTTTTTTCCCTGATTTGATACAAATGATATATTTATGATAAAAAATATATATATATCATCTTGCATCATTATTATTACCTAAACCACTCATTAGTATCCAGTCTGATCAGCACAACAGGATAGTACGATATTGTTAACCTTGTACTCTGGATTTAATGCACAAATGAGCATAGAACCAATTTAAAAACAGTATTTATTATATGCAGTGGAGAATAGAAGTATCAAAATCTACAGTCTGTCACTGAGTTATTACAACTCTTGTGGAGGCCATTACTGCTAAGGTAAGCGGTAATAATAAGCTTTATGCATTTTGAGCTTTGTCTAGCCTTTGCTGAACGGCCTCTTGGGTCAGAAGGGTTGATTTTATATACAGAATTGTAGCAATTTACAAGAAAAATATAATGAGCTTTTCTAAGGACAGCTCAGGAAGGAAAAAAAAGAAATAGTGAAATTTAATTGCAAAAATATGCTACTTAATGTACTGTATTTAAATTTCAGATGACTGATTTTACACAGCCAAGTGAGGTAAATCCTGACAGCCTTGCAAGGCTCCTGAAGCTGTTGAAGCCAAAAATGTGTCACTGAAACATGGATAATTTTTTGGAGGATATTTTGGGGAAGAAGGGGGAAGGAAAACCCAAAGCTTTTCTAAAATCAATAGGACTCAGAATTTCAGAATAAGAGTTCGAGAAAAGACTTCAGGCATCTGTAGAAGCAGTAAAGGAGTGTGAAAAATGCATATCATTGATGAAATCTTATTTTTCTTGTGCAAGGCATGGATTTAAAAGCTATAATGCCAAAAACAACTATGAGATTAAAAACCATGTTTGCATCAAATACCACTAATAGCCACAAAATACTGAACTGAATGGGTACATGACTGTGATTGTCTAAGAATAACAGCTTTCAAAATTTATAAAAAACATTAAGGTCAGGTTGGATGGGGCTCTGAGCAACCTGCTCTGGTTGAAGATGTCCCTCCTGTTGCAGGGGCTGTTGCACTAGGTGACCTTTAATGGTCTCTTCCAACTCAAACTATTTTAAGATTCTGTGATTCTATGATCACTTAGTTCACTAGTTTGTAATAAATTGCATTGAGGTAAATGTTTCATCTTATACATGGTCTTTGACTTACTAAAATACTTTCACTTTAGAAGGAGTTGTGAGTAGGTTCTTTATAAGGTTAATTTGATCAAGGTTGGCATTTGATCTTTCTATTGAGCATCTTTTCTATGAAATGGACTTTGAGGCTAGGAAAGCAACACATTGGAAATACTGTTTTCTTATTGTTATGGTCTTTGTCTTAATATGATGCTACCCTGCAATAGAAGTGGTTCTCAGCTGGTATATCCTGCAGTTATTATATGAGGTCCATTATCTGGGCACGTTGACTGTAAGAGATTGAGTTCTTTTATTTTTGTTACCAGTGACAGTTGCTAGTATTTCAGGTGACTGCTGGCTTTAAGATGTAGAGGCAATTGTAATAGAAAAAGAGTTAATATAAGACTTTTATTATCTATTGCAATGATATATCTAAACCAAAGACCTTTTAGAGATGAGTTGTAGAATTTCTGCTAGCTGTCTGTGTGGATTGCTCTTCTTACTATAATCTCCCTTTGGAGATTATATGATCAACACTATGAAAGAAATGTAAAATAACTTGGATTTTATATATCTACGTTGGTGAATTATTCTAAGCAAAGTTCCCAGTTAGACAACTTCATGTTAAATATGGTATTGGAATTTGCCCTTTTAGGATTAAACATAGTTTGTTTTAAACATATTAAAACAGACAATAATTTTCTGGAAATACTCTTATATTGGAGTAGCTACTGATTTATTTAATTTCTCATAGAAACTACATTTTTCAGTGTAATCTCACCCTCCCAGAAGGTTGCTTTGGAAGCCAGAAATCTGTCTTTTTAAAATACAGAATGTATGCTTTGAAAAATCTTCTTGACAATGAATCTTGAAATGTAGGTTGCTATTTAAGAACTAATAGTTGAATCCCCTGGAAAAGGCATCCCATCATAGGTAATCACCACCCCTAGTTAATGTGTTTAAAACTAGTAGAATGGCTCAATTTTTCATTTGTAGTCAAAAATTAAAACTTAATTCTGTGCACTGAAGCAGCAAGAAAATGTAAAGTGATTAGGTTTAAAAAATGACTCAAACCCTTTTAGACCAAGTAATGAATCCATTTACCACCAATACAAAATCCCAATCTATTTTTATTAATTTCCTAATATCACATAAAACAGCATAATAACATAATTTTGCTCTCTTTACATAACCTCAAAGTGTAACTTTGTCCCAATACTAAAATTCCTAAATACAAAATAATAAAAAAATAAATTGTAACATTCTGATGAACTTTTTGTACATCAAAATAGCAGTTTTGGTAGATGTATTCTATTTTCTACAATAGCCTATTGATTCATTTGCTGTGTTCATTATATGTAGCAAATAACAGAGGCTCTTAATCCTTCAGTGAGCTGTGCTTCAGACAATGTGTGTGCCTTGGAGAGCACACTGCAGGACTGAATAAGAGAAAATTCTTCAGTTTTGTAAGTGGTATTAACATAACTGGTTAACTTTTGTCAAGTTTTTGGTAGTGGCCCTGTAAATGTGCCTTTGTGAGGTGTTTTGGTTTAGTACAATATTTTGCAACCAGAGTGTCATGTGGCACAGGATGAGTAGTTTATGAACTTGCTAACTTAAAAGGAGGGACCTTTCTTTCAGAAGAGGGGTTCTGCAGGGACTGGCAGTTGGTCCAGTGCACCTGGAAATCAACACAGTACTCATCAGGAAATTACTGATGAGTAAATAGCTATGAAAGAAGGCATCACTCAAAGCATTTGAATCACATGACATTTACATCATATCCGGTTAGGCCATGCCTGCAGTTCAGAGGACTTTTTCTGTCTGACAGCGAGATCAGTACAGTAATACTTTGTAGTTCTGACAAAGTTGATTTTAAATCAGCATTGTAAAATTGGAACGAAGTCAATGAAAATCACAGAAAATATTCAATAGATTGCAGAAAATATCTTCTAATAAGAGATTTAAAGAGTTCAAACTCTTAATTTCAAGGAGACAACAAAAGGCAATGATTTTGCTGTGTAGAAATATATTCTCCTTTTTACCTTTTTTTTTTTGGGGGTGGGGGAAGGAGAAATGTTCTTAAAGCTTATATATGTGAAAGAGAAAGGTAGAACAAGAACCAATGTTACCAGACAGACAAATAGAAATCATAGAATTGTAGAATCATAGAATGGTCTGGGTTGGAAGGGACCACAGGGATGACATAGTTCCAGCCCTCCTGCCACAGGCAGGGCCACCAACCTCCAGGCCTGGATCTACACAAGGTTGCCCAGGGCCCCATCCAACCTGGCCTTGAACACCTCCAGGGACAGGGTATCCACCACCTCTCTGGGCAGCCTGGTCCAGCACCTCACCACTATCTCTGTAAAAAAATCCCCCTAATATCTAATCTAAACTTTCCCTCCTTTAGCTTTAGTCCATTCCCCCTTGTCCTGCCATTATCTACCCTTTTAAAAAGTTGATTCCCTTCCTGTCTCTGTGCTCTCTTTAGGTACTAAAAGGCTGCAATGAGGTACTCCCACAGCCTTCTCTTCTCCAGGCTGAACAAGCCCAGCTCCTTTAGCCTCTTTTCGTAGGGGAGGTGCTCCAGCCCTCTAATCATCTTTGTGGCCCTCCTCTGAACCCTCTCCAACAGTTCCACATCTTTCTTGTATTGGGGGCCCCAGATCTGGACACAGTACTCCAGATGGGGCCTCACGAGGGCAGAGTAGAGAGGGACAATCACCTCCCAGTCCCTGCTGGCCACCCCTCTTCTGATGGAGCCCAGGATCCCATTGGCCTTGCAAGCTGCAAGAGCACACTGCTGGCTCATGTTAAGTTTCTCATCCACCACAATCCCCAAGTCCTTCTCAGCAGGGCTACTCTCAAAAAGCTCTTCTCCCAGTCTGTATCTATGTCTGGGAGTCTTCCGGCCCAAGTGCAACACCTTACACTTAGCAGTGTTGAACCTTTCCAGCCGTTCAAGATCCCTCTGGATGGCTTCCTTTCCTTCTATTGCATCAACCACGCCGCTCAGCTTGGTGTCATAATAGTCACAAGTATGTAACGATTGGCTAAATCATCTTTGTAACAAATGATCAATGGGAACAGTGGATTCTCTACAGTATACTATCTTGGTTAGACTGGCATAATTTGATTCAATAGAAGAATATTTTTGAGTGGAAGTCAAGCAATTTATTGTTTCTACATAACACTATGAACAAAAATATTGTATCTATGAGGTCAAATCTATAAAATTATACTTGACAGATTTTTTTTATGTTTATATAAAGTTATCGTACCATATAAACAAGCACATTTAATGCATGAAACAATTAGATCATTCCAGTTTTACTCACCAAAATATATTTTTTCATCCATTAAGACACCATGCTGTGTAGACTTACATAAATCTTACATACATTCTAGAACTATGTAATTTGTAACTTTGCACTAAATTTGACATTCAGCATGTCAAATGAAAAAAAACCCAACATCTTAGTGGATCAGCTTCAAACAGACACAAACTTAACAGTTTTTGCTGGTCATGTGAGTAGAGTAAAAATGATGGAGGAAACTGAGTATGTTTGAAATTAATTATTGCTATGCTTTTCTTAAATTCAATAATAAAAATTAATAAAGAAGTTCTTTTAAGAATGTTTCCACTATAACTTACTAGTAATTGTAATGCAGAATGGAACTGTAATTTTGATGATTTTTTGCCTCTTATGCATGTCATTTGAAGAAGTAGTAGAGACTGAATGTTCTGTTTAAATATATAATTCTTAATTAGCACATAACTGTCTTCTAGAAATTATTTTTCTAATGAACTCTACAGTATTATGCAAGATATATAGAAGTAATCAGATCATAAAAGGACATCTTAGCTTGTGTTGAAATAAAAGGTTTTATTTCTGATAGGGAATTATCTATTCAGTATCAAATGCAAAAAGAACTGTTTTTAAGGCTTTGTGAATACTGGTTGGTGTTCACAGTATGGAGCTCTGCTATTGTTAATGGACTCACTAAGAAGTTAAAATTTCATTTCACTGGAAACATTTTTCTTTTGATCAGAAATGACATGCTGTTCTTTAGCTGTGATGGATTCTAATTGTGGTCCAGGAGGTAAACAGTCAGTGGTTGATTAATCTGGTTATCCCACTGTTAAGAATTTTTCATTTTAAAATATTTTTAATCTTCTAAAAATAAGATTTTTCTACTGCTGAGAGTAACCTAACATATAATGAGTTCTAGCACGAAGGGCTACACAGATTGACACAGTAATTTCACAGCAGCTTGTTTAAAAATACTCTGGTTAAAGGACATAATGCCAAACTAACATGTTTTATTAAAAGCACAGTGCTTTTAATGATTAGGGAGAAAGGCAAGCAGTGTCACTCTCCACTCTGTCAAATTTAACCTAATGTTTCTCTGTTTCTTTCAGCATAAAGAACGTCACTCCAAAAGTAGGTGATGCTGAAACTCGTAAAGCCATTCGCCGTGCCTTCGATGTGTGGCAGAATGTAACTCCTCTAACATTTGAAGAAGTTCCTTATATTGAATTAGAAAATGGCAAGAGAGACGTGGATATTACAATCATTTTTGCATCAGGTTTTCATGGAGACAGTTCTCCCTTTGATGGGGAGGGAGGATTTTTGGCTCATGCATACTTCCCTGGGCCAGGAATTGGGGGAGATACTCATTTTGACTCAGATGAGCCATGGACTTTGGGAAATCCCAATCATGATGGTAAGAAAATATTTCAGTTTAAACAAAATAAATATATGAATTTTCAGCTAACAATAGTATTTTCATGCTTCCCTATACCTAAAATCAAATAGTTTTCTTTCCTATGCTCACATTACTTCAGAAATACCTTCAGTTGATTAATGTCTTAGAATATGAGGCAGAAAAATTGCTATCTAAATGTAAGTTACAATATGAAAATACGTACCTCCTGAGAAACATTGAATTCTTGTTATGAATCTTTGTGATATTTCAAACATTATACTGTTGAATGTTTACATAAACTGCTTTAATTTGAAATTTTTTGCCATACAGGTTTAGGAAAAATGTGGAATGTCCTTTAGCAATGATATAAGAGAGGTTAAGAATAATTCAGACTGCCCAGCAATACAGTAGATACCAATATAAATAAAACCTGGTTTTCTTCAGTTCGTCTTTTGGTGATACACTGGCAGCATTTAAAGTCAACTCTTAAAGATGCCATTCCAAGGACAGAGGTAGTGTTTCCCAGTAACTTTTGATTATCTTTTGGAATTGTTAACTCCAACAATAATTCCAGTATACTTGAGCTGTACATTCCCTGTAGCCAAACAAGTGACTTCATAGTACAGTTGAAATACCTAAACTTTACCAAATAAAGACTAAAGTTATTCTTTTAAAGATACTCTTCGCAGAACTATATTCTGTCCCTTGCTGAGCTCCAGGTTCATGTGACAATTACAGCCATTATCTAGGAAACCTAATTTAATGATAGCCTTTGCACCTCTGCAGAATAGTGTCAAATAAGAGGTTTTGTGTAGACATATTTCTGTGTTTGATGGTTTGATACTTCGACAGGTTTTGGTTCCAAGCAAATCTAATAGAGTTTAAGAGAGTCTCTTCAGCAAACAATGATGCACAAAAGAGGGTGCACAGATACACAAAGAGGATGTTACTGGCATACAAAAGGCAATACAGATGACAAATAAGAAGTGCAGAACTGGTGTATTTCAATGTTACACTGAATTTGTGAACATTAAGAGGCTTTATCTAATTCCTTTCTTTCCCCTTTCTCACTTGAGATCATCCAAGTAAAAGTCAGAGCTTTTTGTGTAGCAGTATTTGTAGCCTGGAGTTTGCAACAAAGCTTTCAGATAATATTCCAGGAGTATAAATACACTATTGTGACTGTTCTATTGGTGCAATACTTCTGCTGTGCCAGGGTCAGTGAAGCAAGAGCAGTGTAATGCACTGTGAAAGCCCATAGTAGCAGAATGGGTTCAAGAAACTTATTTCTTGGGGACTAAACCCTAGAAACTTTGCTGAAGCAAAAGCTGTGTTGTGGTATTGCACCACTCATATTTGCCCTCTTCACAGGTTTATCTCAAAGAAACAACAGTGTGCATCTTCTGTTTGTGTAGTTCAGATAGGTACATAGTCAGTCACAGCACTGTCAGGTTAAATTAAGGTGTTTTTATGGGCCTCAGCGGGATACCAACACTACGTATAATGTTCTGTGGTTTTGGAGATATGATTTCCAGCATTCAGGAAAATCGACAGGTGTGTGTATGTTGAAGTCAAGGTGTCAATTTAAAGTGTGATAACTCTTTTGGAGAGGTTTCATGTATGGGTACTTTTAGTCTGTCTGAAAACGTGCAAACTTCTGGCCATCTCCTGCTCCTTTAACTTAATTTTCATAGTGCAAAAGGGCACTTGTCTTTGTATGCTCTTTTCTCGTTGAGTTTTGTAGAACAGCTTTCAAAAGCTATTTCTAGCATTATGAATTTTAAGGTATTTTGAAGGAAAAAAATCAAGTGAAAGTAGAGTACTATGACTAAACCCATGCTTTTGTGTATCTTAGAGTATTGAACTTTTATAATGAAAATATTTTGCTATCTATATCATGAAGGGTTAACAGATGTAATTGGAAATTTATTCTGCAAATGCTGCAAACATACATACTTTGGTGTGCTCATACATACATTTTAGATGGAGACATATTTCCATTAGAATGGAATGGTCAAGATAGAAAACCCAGCTTTATGACTGCCAGATTTGTTCAAAATACATGATAATTAAAATAAATATCTTACTAACTCAAATTTATGAAGAATTTTGGCAACTCCTAGTTTCTTTGTTGTGATGCTGTGAACCATAGATCTTAGGTCATAGCTATTGTCCAGAGAAAAACCTGATGTCATTGTAACTCTATGAATAGCAATGAATGTGTAGTTCATCTATATCCATAGAGCACCTCTTTGTCTGATTAGTGACTTCCAGTTATCAGCTAGGCTAAGTTCTGCTGATGGTCTTACTGCATTAACTTATGTCTAGGAATCTTGAAGGAACATCCAGATTTATTTTTGTGAGTGGAAAGAAATTTCCAAGTGGAAAAAGAAGAAAAGCATGTCATTTGGGATTGACAGGAAGAAAAGACTTGCAGCTCTTTTAGGCTCCCTATCATCTTGAGCTCAGTCTCAGAGCACTGAAAAGTAGAAGGTTGAAAAATATATTTATGATCTTAGCTATGAGTCATTTTTCCCAGGTGAGTATAATTTTTTTTAAGGTTCATTGCTCCAGTAGTCCAATAGCTATCTTCATGGAGTGTTACTAGAAATACAATAGAAAAGGAAAAAGATTTTGTGATGTTTTTTTTTTTCATTTTTATATTTAAATTAACNTTATATTTAAATTAACCCTTGTCCCAGAAGGCTGATTTTTCTCTAATCACTATTCTGTTATTCCAGAGTGATTTGACAATATAGACCAACTTGGTTATTTAGCAGAAAAAATACAAAGATTCTCTTTAAAAGTGCTAGCCTCATTCTCCACCTTATGCTGTTCTTCTAATGAAAAGATTTTGCATACTGTCTACTTCTTGAGTCAACTTCAATACTTTAATAAACCATTGTCCTTTTAAAAATAATTTCCATTCCAAATAAGGATCCATATAAAAATTCCATATTCTGAGTATAGTTAATTCCTAGAGTAGTTTATCCTGACTAGTTAATTGCAGTGTCTCCATACTTTAGGTTTGGGTTTTAGGAGGGGTTTTTTTTGTTTGGGTTTTTTTTTCCTGTTCTCTATGTTTGCCTGATTTTCTTGGGATTTAATGATGTTCTAGACAGAAAGGACAATTCCAATAGAAATACCTGATCTCCTCAGTGCAGCCCTGCTTTGTTCTCACTTCTCACTTCAGTGGTATGTTTTTGTGGATCACAGACCTATTTTGTCAGTCATGTTCTGGGGAAGAGATCTGTGCTATGACTC
>VZTU01024515.1:237-14682 GCA_013400835.1 Zapornia atra | reverse complement strand
GATCATTTCAGGGGTTGTGCTTCGCTGCTGTTCCAGAAGCGCGCAGGGCAGTTGCTCTCTGGCAGTGGCCCTCCCTGTGAAGAGAAGACGGTAACGCCCGCTCCTGCCGAGCGCTGGGCAGCCTGGATGTTTTGCAGTTCCCATACTCCAGAACTGCCCGCTGCCTGTTACCATTGCTTCTGAGATGAAAGAGTTTGGGCAACAGGTCTTGAAACAGCTGGTTCCTTGAGGTGATGGTGGCAACTTGAAGATTTTGGGGGGTGTTTGGGATTTTTTGATGGTTTTTTTTGGTTTTTTTAATTGTTTGGTGGACTGATTTTTTGGTATTACTTCTTGAATTTAGAGGTCTCTGGAGACTGATAGAAGTTGCTGTGAGTAAAAAGAGTTGCTGTGAATAAAAAATCCTCTTTCAGGAGAGCCCATAATCAGCACAATTCTGTCATCCTCACAAAAACATACTCAGCATTAGCATCATCTAATTTTGCGTTTCAGCTACCAAACTTTCAAGGACATCTTTGTCTGGCTAACACCTTGAGGATCTTCATGAAAAGGTCTCAGTGGAAGACCCCTGACCTTTAGGTTAATTCAGATTGGTCATACCGTGATATGAAAAGTAATATGCAAATACCATGGCTCTTCCTATAAACTAAACAGGCTGATTTCATTAGTATTTCTTTAAAAAACAAGACAAAAAAAGGCTTGGATTGTTGTGAATCTCCTGTAGAGAATTTCGGTGACAGAACTGTTGCCATAAGGCTGTACATCTTTTGTGTTACATGAAAGAAAATGAGCAGGAGATTAGTGGAACTTGTAGGAAACCTATATAAAAGTAAAATACGACAAGCAAAAAGTCTATCCACAGATTATACTGGGAGTACTAATGATGTCTATTCTGACAATAGGCATGGAGTGTGCTCAGGGTGGTGTGTCTCCCCCTCTCCATGTTGGCAGCTCTGCTCAGCAGGTCTGCCAAACCCCTCGGTTTTAGCAAGAGGTGACCTCAGGGCTGTCATCAGACACGCGACATCCTTGCCAGAAGTGCTTGGTTGTCACTGCAGAGCTATGCAAGGGGACTGGGAGCACCTGAGCTTTCTTCATTTGCATATCCTAAATCATGCTCTCACAACCAGCCTTGAAATGTGTTCTGTCCTGGAACACCAGGTTAAAAAAGACCTCTAGGATCATCAAGTCCAACCTTTCCCATCCTATTCTAAACTATATCCCTAAGTACCCGATCTACCATTTTTTTTAAACACCCCCAGGGCTGGGGACTCAGCCCCCTCCCTGGGCAGCCTGGGCCAGGCCCTGACAACTCTGCCAGGGAAGAACTTTTCCCTCCCAGCTGAGCTGACCCTGGCCTGGGGCAGCTTGAGCCCACTGCCCCTCGTCCCATGTCCTGTCCCCTGGCTGAAGAGACCCTCGCCCACCTCTCTGCACCCTCCTGGCAGGTAGTTGTAGTTTATAGGTTATAAACCAAGTTTATAAAGTTAGAGACAGTAAAATATTTTCATTTCTGTTTGAAATTTTCAATATTCAGGGTATGTGTGGTGCGTTCAGGAGAGAGCACGGGGGGAGCAACCTGTCTTTGCTCACCTACCCATTCATTTAATGCTCTGTTAACTTGAAAGAAACATCTCTTTGGAGGATGTGTTACAGATTAGGTTTTCTTTGCTTGCGCTCGGTGTAACTGTTGAGTCACAGCTCATCTTGTGAAGGCTGGGCTGCGTCACCTTGGGTGCTGCTTGCTTCTCCAGATGTACAGTCTGTCCTGGTGGCAGTGCCCTAATCAGCTGCCGTTTTTTTTCTCATGGTCCTGCTAAGGAGGGCAAACTGCAGCAGTCAAGCTGTTAGCTGACTGTAAACCTGCATGTTATGAAGGAAAAGCAGATCCGGAGTGGTGCCTGTGTGAAAACAAGGGAAGGAAGTTACTGTCTTTGAACTGACAAAATGCAGCTTCATTTCTTACGCATTAAAAAAATCACTCAGTAGGATTTTAGTAAAAAAGTCAGCAAATATATTAAAGCCAGGTAAATTTGTACCCACTGGGTGACTTTTAAACAATGATTAAAGCTTTATTTTCTTTTTAAAGTCTTCATTAGTATGTTGCAAGGTTTTAGTAGCGGGGGGCTGCAGGGGTGGCTTCTACAAGAAGCTGCCAGAACCTTCCCCAAGGTGTGACAAAGCCAACACCAGCCGGCTCCACGATGGACCCACCGCTGGCCTCAAAACTGCTTCTCAACAGCAGCAGCAGAGAGAGACTGTGAGAAGATGAGAGCAACAGCCCTGCACCAAGGTCAGTGCAGAAGATTCCTCTGCAGCCCACACAGAAGACCCTGGTGAGGCAGGCTGTCCCTCTGCAGCCCGCAGAGGTCTGTGTTCAAGCAAGCAGATGTGTTGTGGGGTAAGCTGCCGCCTGTGGAGAGCCTGCATAGAAACAAGGTCCTGGCAGGAGCTGTGGCCCTGTGGAGAGGAGTCCATGCTGGTCTTCTGGCAGGACGTCTGACCCCATGGGGGACCCACGCTGGAGCAGTCCATTCCTGAATGTCTGCACCCTGCGGGAAGGAGCCATGCTTGAGAGGTTTCTGGAGGACTGTGTCCTGTAGGAGGGACACTGTGCTGGAGCAGGGGATGAACATGAGGAAGAAGGAGCACTGAGACAAAGTATTAGGAACTGATGGCAACCCTCATTCCCCGTCCCCCTGTGCTGCTCAGGAGGAGGAGACAGAAGAGTTGGGAGTGGAGCTCAGCCTGGGAATAACGAGGAAGGGTGGTGAGGGAGGTGTTTTAGATTTGTTTTTCTCTCAGCAGTTCTTACTTGAAATACAGTAGTGATCTGTTGGATCAGTTACATGGGTATAGTTATTTGCTTAAGCTGAAGACATGTAACACTAGTGAAGCCATTGTAGTGGTGGCACACTCATCTTTGTTACTTGGGTATCAACCACTTCCCAGCAAAAATAGATTCATTCATTATGCAGTTAGCCCTAGTTTCACTGGCTTAGGCAAAGGAAAGACAGAATGTCAGGGCTTGGAAGGGATCTCAAGGGATCTAATCGGGATCACCTAGATTAGAATTGCCAGAGAAGGTTTTAACCTGTTTTAAACTTTAAACAGGACAGGGCTGTTTAAAGTTATTTAATCTCTGGAAAACAGTGAAGTTGAAGAGCTAGATTTAGAAGTTACTGCTCTATTGAGCAAGATGACATTGTGCTGGTGCCAAACTGTCTGTGTCTGCTTTTTCCTTTGGGGTCCTTCCCTGCAGACCTTTGATTCTCTGTGGTGTTTGTGGTTTGATTCATGAAGTGGGGGTGGTGGTACGGGAGAAGCCAGCAACTGAATTTCCTCTGCAGCACTGGGCGTTCTTGTCAGAGGACAGCGATGGAGATGGATGTGGTACCATGCACCTCAGGAGAGGTTTTCTGAGCTTTCAGGGTAACTGCGAGTTCAGATCACTCCTCGTTGGTGGCAGTTTGTCCTCTCATGCCCCTACATGGCTGTATTTCCAGCTCTGTGTAGCAGCCCTCTGCTGTTCCCTTTGTGAATAAAGCAAATCGCCATACTGCCCAAATAGCTTTCTTCACGTGTTTTACAGCAGAGTGCCTAAAAGCCAGTTGTGTTCTTGGGAACAGCTGTTTTCTCAGATCTGGGTACAGGTTTTTAGCCAGATTTTTTTCCCCTCTTTCTTACCGATACCTGGAAGACACTGTGCTTGTGTCAGTTAGCCAGAAAAAGCATGTCAGCTCTCTAGAGCGACTGACACCTGTGGAAGCTATGGTACCTGCCTTTGATGCCCAAACGATGAGGGGATTAACCAGAAACTAGAAGGAAACAGTGTTCAGTCTGTTCAGAATATACAACGGTGCAGGTTTGTTAGATAGGAATTACAACAAAGAAACAACCCTCCGGTGACAAGCAGGATGGCACATCAAAATGCAGGAGTATGGCTCTTCAGTCTCCTCTCCTTTGTGTCTTCTGAACTGGGCTACAGGATCTGCAGATGGAGAGATCCATTGCTGGACTGGGAGGAGGTGAGTGGAACCAGGAGGAACCAGGAGGACAGCTGTGCTGCAGGTAGTGTCCCTTTCTGCAGATGGCTGTGACAGTGCAAGAAAAATCTAGCCTTTGTAGGGAAGCTGTGTTGCTCCTTTCAGAGGTAGTCTTTGGAGATGGCAGGCTGTGCCCTTACTGTTTGTTAATGGGCTGGTGTTGCTGTAGGGTGGGCTATCTGGTGGCAGTGCCTTTCAGGTGATGAGAGGATGCTGAGCCATGTGCTAATCTCTCCTCTGGAGAGCTGATGCAACCAGCACCAGCTTTTGCAGTGCGATTTATCCTTTCTGAGTCTCAAACAAGTTCTTACTCTTCCTTCCTGACAGCAGGAAGATAAACTATTTATAAAACCTGGCTAAGGAGACACTTCAGATGAGATGCTTCAAGTTTAACCATCAGTTATCAAAGTCACTAGTCGCAGTTACTTGTTAGACACACAGAAAAAATGCCTTTCATGGGTGGTACTTGCTGTACTGTAGCATACACAAAAGCAGGAGTCTGCCTTAGCTACGTGGGGTAAATCCAGAAATCATATTAACTGCTCTGAACTGAAATTCCACCCTGTGTTCAGTTTGAAAGCGCTGTCAGAGCAGAGAACATGTGCCCTCAGTGTCTCAGAGGGACAAAGCTTGCAGAAGATGGCAGAAAACCCAGAATTTCAATTTCTTCCTGCCTCTACCCTCTCACTGTCCTGCTGGCTTCTTACAAAACCAACGTATCTGACAGCAGAAAGTGTTTCCTGAAATGACACTTGAATCACTTGCACCTAGATTATTTTTTGTGTTTCAGGCTCTGGGGGAGTTTTTATGAGCTGTAGTATTTTGGAGGTTTAAGCACACATTGTAATGTTTTATAGAATGCAATTTACCCTGAGGCAAACAGTTATGATATTATATTGGCACGTTATCAAGCTTTGGCTGTATGCCAGGGCTTCCTGCAGGCTCCGTACCTGGGATATCAAAAGCATTTAAATACAGATCTTGGAGGTGCAAGTAGTAAGGTTGCCTAGTCTGAATTTTCTGTGGTGCATTTGTGAGACTTCTGCAGTTTCTGTGCTGGGTGGCACAGATGAAGCAGCTTTTCATGTTAATTTCACCAACACAAAATCAAGTGTTTTGAAAACTATTTACCAAGCTTCTTTGGGGGAATTTGAGGCTGCATTTGACTTGTTTATGTTTGACCTCTTGATAGCAGCTCACATTGCAATACAACAGGACACAGCAATAACATTGTAGATGGATAATTCAGAGATATTTTTGATGCTATTTTGTAGAGAGTTAACTTCAACTTATTTTTTTAAGACGCCAGAGAATCACAGAGTCACAGAGCTGTAGGGGCTGGAAGGGGCCTCCAGAGCCCCTGGGGTCCAACCCCCTGCCTAAGCAGGGTCCCTAGGACAGGGCACACAGGTCGGTGTCCAGACGGGGCTGGAATCTCTCCAGAGAAGGAGACTCCACACCCCCTGGGCAGCCTGTCCCAGGGCTCCCTCACCCTCACTGGGAAGAAGTTCTTCCCCATATTGGGGGGGAACTCCCTGTGCTCCAACTTGAGCCCATCGCCCCTTATCCTGTCCCCACAGACACTGAGAAGAGGCTGCCCATGTCCCCCTGTGTCCCACCCTTCAGCTATTGATCCCCATTGATCAGATCCCCTCTCAGGCTTCTTCTCTCCAGGCTGAACAGCCCCAGCTCACCCAGCCTTTCCTCCCAGGGGAGATGCTCCAGGCCCTTCATCCCCTTCGTAGCCTCCTCTGGACTCTCTCCAGGAGATCCCTGGCTGTTTGATCCCAGGGAGCCCAGCACTGGACACAACACTCCCAAGTGGGGCCTGACCAGGGCAGAGCAGAGGGGGAGGATCCCCTCCTGTGACCTGCTGCCCACACTCCTTTTGATGCCCCTCAGAAAAGTTTTTGATTCTGCATTGGTTTCAATGCAGGTGTACTTAAATACTTGTCTTGTCCCTCCTTGTCTTGTACCATCTGGCTGCAGTTTAAGTGTTAGAGCATAAGGATTTGATGGAAAAAAAGTGGCTTTAAGTCTACGTAAATGTATCAATGTTAATCATTCAAGAAATAAAAAGAAACCACATGAAGGACATTTCTTGCCATTAGAAGCAGGAGAAGCATGTGCTAATAAAACTTGAATTCCTATGGAAAAATCTTCCAGTGTCCTTTCTTCTGCTGTGTGCTTGTGTCACCAGCAGTCCCTTGTGTTTCCTACCTGCCTGGCTGGGCAGATGGCTGGGCGAGGGCCCCTTTTCTGGCTGTGTGTGCAAACTGGCCAGCTGGCCGTTCTGGGGTGCTTTGTGTTTAAGAGAATAAGGGAATTAATTACGACTCCCTGAGAAGCAGTCCTTATAAACTGGGCTGCTTCCGTAACCAGATACCATCTCCAACAAAAAGGTGGGAATTCAGGTTCTGATCTCTGCTCTGTTAAATTTTGTTGGAGTTGACAGAGGTGAATGACTAATGGGAGATTAATACACAGGCTGTATAATTGTAAACTGCAGGTCTTTTTTCACAGAATTTCAAAACATTTGTACATCATCTTCCCAATTAGGTATTTTTAATCCAGATGCTTTCTTAATATGAAAGGCTTAGTGTTAGAAATGTAAGCCTTATCTTCATCCACATATATGAGGAATATTTTACTATGTGCCACCACAAATGTGTGATTACATGATCAAGCTCCTCTGCACAGCCCTGTGGGAGCTTGGAGAGGCAGTGGCAGGAAGGGGAGCACGAACAGTGCCTGGGGGAGCTGCTCCCAGGCCCATCCCTCGAGCCAGCCCATTGCAGGCCTAGAGGGGCTCAGGTAGGACCCCAAATTGAGGACCTCAAGGAAGGAGCACCCTGTCCAGGCCCCTGCCAGGGCAGTCCCAGCAGTGTGTGCCTGGTATCATGGTGAGTTGCAGAACAGCTCTGTCAGACCAAGGGGGTTGCTGCCCACCCTGGGACACATGGGCTTCAGGGAAAAACAGTTTGGGTTCCCACGGGACTTATCATGGCATGTTTTGGGGAGGGACCAGAAGTGGAGTGAAGGAGGAGTTTAGGGGGTTGGGGAAGAACAAGTGAGAAATACAGAAGAGGGAAGGCAGGAAAGGGCAGGTTGGGTGTAGGCAGCCGGCTGCTGGGTCACTGCCCAGCCGTGCCCTGCACCAGATCAGCACAGCTGTTCTCAGGTGGGCTCCCATCCTGCCCAGCCAGACAGGGGAGTGGGTTGGGGCATCAGCTGCTGCCTCAGTGCAGTGCCAAGCACCTCTTCTGGCATGTATGAGTGTGCTGTGCGTTCGTACCTGCTGGGAATGCTTCTTCTCCCACTCTCCTTGTGGGACCTGCAGACATGTAGCAGCAGCAGCCTCACCTCTTTGGCTGCTGAATCTGCTGTTGTGTTTTCCTCTAATGGGGAAGGGCCAAGTATCTCAGTATCTACAGAGTGCACTTCTTATTCAAAGGTTAATTATCTTTTTAAGCATATAATAAAAATGCTAACAACAAAATGCTTCCTTATTCATTTTTACCAAATCAGTCTTACACTGAAGAAATTAATGATTCTTTAAGAATCTCTAAGACCCTTCCAAAAATACCAAAGTAGGCTGTAAAATTAAAAGCCAGAGAGGCAAGTAGAACTATCCCTTTTGTGACCTGTGATCTAGTACCTTCCCTAGACAGTAGCATCTGAATATCGAATAGCTCTCCGTTGATTTTTCTTTGATGAATCTGTGTCATGGATGTTGAATTTACATGTAGCTTTACTGCACTGTGTGAAGGAGTGTTTCTCTGGTTCTGACCCCCCCCCCAGCTGTTACATTTCATAGGCCTTAGTTCAGGGACAGGCAAAATAATCATTTTCCAGTCAGGATTTCATAGAAGTTTCTTCATTGCTTCCCTATAAAATGTTCCTGGTTCTAACTATTTGTATTTATAGTAAAACTACTTTTAGCTGAACAATTTGGTGTAGTTTCTTTATAGTTGTGGTCATTTGTTTGATTATAGAACTAACCTGCTGCCTTTCCTGCTGTTCTCCAAAGGGCTGCTGGACTCAGTGTCTGCTGCTAGTACCACAGGTGCTCCCCTGAGTCACCACTGACTGGATCTGATTCAGCAGAAGTTTCCATCAAGCACTCTGGGTCCCCAGGATGTGAGCTGGAGCTGGCTCTCAGCCCAACGAAGGCTGCAGGGACTGGCTGCTGAACACATCGCTGCTTGGCACGGAACACTTCTGGCCCGCGTCCGCATAGGCACGTGTTGTGTGATGGGATGGCCGTGGTGGTTCCAGAGAGCTGCTGACAGGCAAGGAGTCACCACAGCGGGAGAGGAAGACAGACAGAGTGTGCACATCAAGAAATACACCATCCTTACTTGTTTGGATGTTGACTTAGGTGCACAGCATGTATTTAGTAACCCGAAGTAGCTGATACCTCATCAGAGGTGGTAGGTTGGTAGTGTGTGGTCTGTATGTCTCAAATCTAGTTCTGTAATGTTCAGCATGCCTTGTACAAGATCTCTGCTTCACTGTGGGGTCTGGGCTCGCCCTGGTTCGAGGCCTTCAGCCTTTGCGGTGTAGTAAAAGCTAAGTACCAGGCCAAATTACAAATCACAGAGTCATTTAGGTTGGAAAATACCTTTAAGTCCAGCTGTTACCCCTCTTGTGTTAAGGGTTGAGGTAACTTGGAGGAAAGCCCAGTTTGCCATTGTAAGTCTGGTTGCATTCAGTGTCCTGAACTACCCTGATTGTGGGATCACAGGTAAGGAGATGCACCTTCGGTCTAGTCCTGTTTCATGCTCTACCACAGCCACAGGTAAAGAATTCGCCCGTGTGCAACGAGAACGATCATGGCCAGGTTAATGGATAGTGCACTGTATTGAACCAACAGATGCACAGGTTCTTTTGGGTTGCTGGTGATAAATTCACTGTCTGCAAAGCACGTGCAGATACTGAAGGTATGAGTAGCACAGCTTAACTGCAAACGTGTTAAAAGATACACAATGACTCTACCAAGATTTATAGTTTCCTGGGGAAGCACTTAGCATAACTGGTGTTCGAATCTGATGTGTGCCTGGTGTTTCCCAGGGCATCTGCTCAGGGGCTGTAGCATTGTGTGTTGTGCAGATGAGCCCTACGTGTAGCGGTACGACTGTGAAATGGTTTCTTGGAGAGCTCACTCTTGACTGAGGAGCAAAGTGAAAAGTCAACCACCATCCTGGCCCCACAAGGGCGTACTGGTGTTGTAGGGATGCTTCTCAAAATGGAGCAAAGGTTCTTTCTGGTTCTGGCAATTGTTTCTTCCTCCACCATCATCACCTTTGTCCAAATTCCCTCCGGATCCTGTATTTGAGTCCCATGAAGCCAGGGACAGAGCATTATCTCTGCCTGACACTTGCCCTGCCTCAGAGGTGAGTGAAAGAAGGTGAATGAAGAGTTGTTTTTCAGTTCTCTGTCTGCTTCCCAGAGACACATGCCTGGGGGCAGCTTTCCCTGGGGAGGAGGTGGTCCCTGCGCAGCTGTGAGTTTACCCAGGTCTGCCCAGGCGGCTGGGCCATCCGCACGCAGCTCTGCTCGCAGAGCAGCCCTGGCCTCAGCCCTGTTGCACACACTTGCTGCCATGACTCTGCCTTTTGTCTTGCTGCCCCCAGGCCAGTGAGTTTCAGGGTCTGCTCTTTTGTTCCTCCCACCTCTTACAGCCACCATCTCCTTGCTTTCCCTCGATGCAATTCCAAGGTTGGTCATGTTTAAATGTCATCTTACTGTCAAATGCACATTGGCAGTGACAGATAAATAAAATCACTTATTATCTATATAGCTAGTTATGTTTTTTAAAAGCGTCATACTCAAATTCTTCTGTTTTAATACGTGTCTTTATAGATGTGAGAGATTGTGACACAGCACTTTAAATCTCAGGGTGCTTATTTATTTCAGGCATAATGGCCTTAGTGCTGCCAAGGGGATTTTTGATGCTGCTGTAGGCCTGGACCCTCACCATTGCTGGAAGGCATAAAGTGTAATCTATTTCTTGCTTGGTTTTAATATACCCAGTTATAGTTGGAGGCCACAGCTTTTTGCCAGCAGAAGTTTCAGCTGTTCATTGTTTAGGTAGAACTGTGGTTCTTTGCAAACCTCTCCTCTTTGGAGAAGGACGAGGTTCTTTGTCCAGTGGCCTAAGCAGTGAAATCTTTCTCCAGCGACAACCTGCAAAGGGTGTGTCATGTGCCAGAGAGGAGGAGGAGGCGCATGCAGCTGCCTCTCGGCTGGGGAGCAGCAGCTGCTCTCATCTTAGCTCTCTGGCAGCTGAGGCAGGCAGGGGCTGTTCCGTGAGATAATGGGTTGACTCTTTGTGTTTTTATGGCAGTTCACCACCTCTTCTGGCATGAGTTCCGTTCTCCTAGCCTGCTGCACTACTGATTCCTTAATTTTATGTATTGGTTGCAGTGCAGTAAGCTTGAGCAGGTCCGTCTGTCTGTACAGGTTGCTCCTAAGGCATTTCATAAGCCTGGGAATCAGAAAATGGTAGTTGTGTCTGTGTTTGCCTCAAGACAGGCTAAAACGGCACCCCATGGGTGCCTGTGGTGCCCAGATGTGACAACACAGAGCTCTATTTAGTGCTGAGAAGTGTTAGAGAGTGCTCTGTCACTCTGCCCATCCAGCAGTGTGCCCAGGTGGCCAAGAAGGCCAATGGCATCCTGACTTGTATCAAAAACAGTGTGGCCAGTAGGTCTGGGGAAGTAATAGAGCTCCTGCACTCAGCATTGGTGGTGAGGCTGCACCTTGAGTACTGTATCCAGTTCTGGGCTTCTCACCATAAGAAGGACATGGAGGGCCTGGAGCGTGTCCAGAGAAGGGCAACCAGGCTGGGGAAGGGGCTGGAGGGCAAATCCTCTGAGGAGCAGCTGAGGGAGCTGGGGGTGTTCAGCCTGGAGAAGAGGAGGCTGAGGGGAGACCTTATCACCACCTACAACTACCTGAAGGGAGGTTGTGGAGAGGTGGGGGATGGTCTCTTCAGCCAGGTGACAGGAGATGGGAGAAGGAGAAATGGCAAGAAGCTGGGCCAGAGCAGGTTTAGATTAGACATTAGAAAAAAACTTCTTACTGAAAGAGTTAGGGCCTGGCCCAGGCTGCCCAGGGAGGGGCTGAGTCACCTTCCCTGGATGTGTTCAAAAAAGGGTGGATGAGGTGCTCAGGGATATGGTTTGGCTTAGGATGGGATTGGTTGGACTTGATGATCTTCAAAGGTCTTTTCCAGCCTCGTGATTCTGTAGCTGCTGGAGACACAGGCAGGTTTTGACCAAGAAGACTAGTATCTAGGTCCAATGCAATTTATAGTTGTGGACCTGGTAGAAAGGGAAGCCTGTCATTGTCCCGTGGCTGGATGTGGGACCCGGTGTTTGTTCAGCTTGTGCTTGTTCGCTCTGCTGGTACAGTGTGACTGGGAAACTTCATCCAGCACCAGCCTGGGCTTTTTGTGGGTGGGAGGAAACTGGTCTGGTGGGATGTGGCATGGGAGCAAGCTGGGGGTGTTGTAGAGGGAGCAAGGACACACAGATCATGTATTAACTTCATTTTCTAAGGAGAAATTTAATCTTGTGCTGCTGGCAAAACAACTCTGGGACTAGTTCAAAAGATGTATGTCCTGTACAAAAGAGGGTCAGGAACTGTTCCACTTTCCCTTAACGTGTTGATGGTGACAGTCCAAGGGTGGGGAACGCTCAGCCAAGTTGCTGCCAGAAGCCTATGGATGTTTTGAATTGTACAGCTGCCTGCTTACACACGCATAAGTGTGTAAATCCATCCGTGACCTGTGTATTGTTGGCCTTGGACCTTTACTAGCATGGTCGTAGAGCAGTATGCATCTTGAAGGTGGTGCTCCCCAGCCTGCCTTACAGGGAAGGAGAGCACAGAGCTTGGAGCTGCTGCAGCCTTTGTGCCCACATCTGGCTGTTGCTCTTAGCATTTCTGAGGCTTTGCTTTTCCTGCTGATCCTTCCAAGTGAATAGTTAATCTCTGGACATCCAGGTGGATGAAGGTGCAAAATACTTAATGATCTGTATCAAGAGCTGTACCTCTTTTTCTCTGAGTGAATGGGTGTACTTGCCAGCCACCATCTCTGGTCTAAGCAATGCAATTATGTAAAGTGAAGCACCAGTGGAGAGTTTGAAATAGAAACATTATGGGTTAAAGGTAACTGTGGGAAGCTTTGTATGCAGTCCACTCACACAGCTTGTGACCGTGCAGGTATGCCAGTGCAGCATATGGTCTGTTCACATGCATGCATTTGAGCAGAGAATGTCTGAATTGGTGAGCTCACACTTGATCCCTGTTCAGATGTGTAATTCTTTGTACGACCTTTTATTTTAGCTGCTTTGCCATCCTTTTGTGTCGTGTGGTGCTGTGGTATTGCTATTGAAAAACAAATGCAAAGACAAATACGTGTGTGTGTGCCCCACACAAGCCACCTTTCTGTTCCTCACATCTTATACTTTGTTGATTTGGCTTGAGAAAAAGTAGAGATACCACTGAAAGTCACTTACTTAGTCTTAAGGTGAATCTACTAAGATTTGACTGAGGTTCTATTACTGGAAATGTAAGGAAAAAGCCATCTCTGAGTTTGTCTAGTTATCTGGCTGAGTAGTGCATCATTTTGTCAGAAGCTTCCCATAAACTCTTTATGGGCCAAGAGGGTTCATAAGGAATTACAGAATGCGTTGGGTTGGAAGGGACCTTCCAAGGCCACCCAGTCCCACCCTGCAGTGAGCAGGGACATCTTCACTAGATCAGGTCGCTCAGAGGCCCATCACGCCTGACCTTGAACGTCTCCAGGGATGGGGCCTCCACCATCTCTGTGAGCAACCTGGGCAGGGATCCACTACCTTCAGAGTGAAGAACCTTTTCCTAATACCCAACCTAAATCTCCCCTTTTCTAGTTTAAACCATCACCCCTCATCCTAGTGCTCCCTGCCCTTGGGAACAGATCTTCCCCAGCTCCTACAGGCACCTTTCAGGGGCTGGAAGTGGCTATAAGGTCCCCCCTGCAGCCTTCTCTTCTCCAGGCTGAGCCAGCCCAGCTCTCCCAGCCTGGCTTCACAGGAGAGCTGCTCCAGCCTCAGCTCATCCTCATGGCCTCCTCTGGCCCTGCTCCAACAGCTCCATGTCCCATGAGGGCTCCAGAGCTGGACACAGCACTGCAGAGGGGTCTCCCCAGAGCAGAGCGGGGGGGGACAATCCCCTCTCTCCATCTGCTGCCCACACCCCTGGGGATGCAGCCCAGGATGGGGCTGGCCTTCTGGGCTGCCGATGCACGTTGGTGGCTCATATCCACTTCTCCCCCACGAGTCCCCCAAGTCCTGTTCCTTGGGGCTGCTGAGAGCATGGAGGTAGTCCAAGCCTGCCAGTGTTGAGTGCTATCTTTACCGTTCTGTTTATTTTGTGGCAAAAAGGGAAGTTTCAGTACCTTCCAGCTGATGAACTATAGTGAGTAAGAAAATATATTGCGCTCCTATTTGGGTGCTGTGGCAAGGGTTTGGTAGCAGTGGGGCAGAGCCAGGCTGCAGGGGTGGCTTTTCTGAGAAGCCGCTAAAAGGCTCCTCAGTGTCTGACTGAGTAAATACCAGCAGGCTCCAAGATGGGCCCACCGCTGGCCGAGCCAGTCAGCGATGATGGTAGTGCCTCCGTGATAGCACAGGTAAGAAGGAGAAAACCCAACAGCTTAGAAGCAGATTTTGCAGGCAGGGAGAGAAGATGTAAGAAGCTTTGCAGACCCCAGGTCAGTGCAGAAAGGGGCAGGAGATGCTCCAGGCTCTGGAGGAGATGCCCCTGCAGCCCCTGGAGGACCCCACGCCAGAGCTGGGGAAGAGCTTGCAGGGGAAGGAGCAGCAAAGACAATGTGTGATGAACTGGCTTCAGCCCCCATTTCCCATCCCCCCGTCCTGGTGGGGGGGGAGCAGGTCAGTTTAGCCCAGGAAGATGGGAAGGGGGGTAGGATGGGGTTGGGAGAGATGAGTTTTAAGGTTGAGTTTTATTTCTCATTACTCTAGTCTGGCTGCTTTGGAATAAATTAATTTTTCTGAACTTGAGCCTGCTTTGTCCATGCCAGTAACTGCTGAATGATTTATCCCTGTCCTTATCTCAACCTTTTGTTGTATCTTCTCTCCCCTGCCCAGGTGAGAAGGGGAATGACAGGGTGGATTTAGAGGGCACCTGGCCTCCAGCTGGGGTCAACCCATCACAGTCGTTTTTGGTGCCCAATGTGGGGCCTGGGGAATTTGAGATGAGAGTAGTAATGGCAAGAGGTAATGGGCAAAACATGGACTGAACATAGCTAGAGACTGAAATAGTTGTGGAGAATTTCTGTTCTAATTGTGGTGAAGGGAGGCGGGGTGGATTGTGGGGGTAAGCTGGCCATTTT